>PVQB02000913.1:0-21772 GCA_002980475.2 Fusarium beomiforme | reverse complement strand
ATGCGGGAAGGCCGGGCATAATGCAAGGACCAGTCAGGAGGGTATTGAGGCCTCTGCAGAAGAGTATAGCAATTAGAATTAAATGATTAGATAGTTTGTTATGTTTTTATTGCGATTTTTATTTTTAAGATGAAGATTTTTGTAACATTCGCTTATCTGTAACACCTGCTTATCGTGTACGTTAGACCTGTTTAGAAAAATGAATTCACTGTCTCCACTACTCTTCCCAGCCAGTGTACATAGCTCGTTGGCAGTAAGTCGTTGACTGGAAATCTATATTTGTTTGCTGAACTGACACATATGGACTCATTGAGGTTGCAACATTCATGGGTTAGCATGGATTTTGTTGGTGCGACCATATATGCACGACCAGGTGGCATGAATGGACTCAACAAATAGCTACTACAATGGATAATAGACAAAAAACCGAGCCAAGACGCAGGAACCAAGTTAATAAGGCCAGAGATATGGCCATCCGGGGACACTATCCGCTGCAAGTCAAAGTGCCAGTTACGTGGGCCATATCATCAGTACTCTCTAGTCGGAAAAGTTGCCGAGAAACATCGGCAATGCTGAAGCGTTGGAGTGGATCGGCTGCAATGAAAAAACCTAACAGAGTTTATGGGATCCCGTTGATGCAGGATCAGGCAGGTTACGCTCACTGACCATATCCGTACAGGAGGCGATACAGAGAGGAGCCCCCCACGGGAGTAATTTACTCAACCTTGTAGCATTTAGCTATCTGGCTATAGATTTTACCAGGAACGAAGGGTAAGGAAACGCTCGACAAGCTGGACATCCCACGTTCTCACATCCACTCAGTTCCCCTGTTCAGTCTAGGCGACTCGTCTTCTTGGTCCTGGGACTGGCTCTCTGCGGATAAAGCAGAATTGGAAGAACCCTTGAGCTCTTACCGGTTTATTCCCTCATACAGGCCCTTACCCATTTGCTAGTGTTAGAAAGTATTCATTAGTTCAAGAAGAAGAAAAAAAAGGAGCGAACGAATGCCTACTGCCTCCATGACCTGGTAAGTTCTCAGGTTCTAGCAACCATAGATCGCTCTTGTCTTTCTCATCCAATCAGTCCCTCCTCATTGGCTGAGCATAATTACGGGACCCACTGGAGTTCACAAAGTGCCTTAGTACGGTCCTTGCCCCTCCACCTTACACGGTCTTTGAGCCGCCTGGCCATCCGGGTTCTCACTCACGTCGATTCTCTTGGGCCATTCGCAACATCCCACTCGGGTCGCCCAGGCCTTCGCAGTATCATACCAATGCCGTTGATGATTACCTCAATCATAGATTTTACTCAGGAGCCTTTGTGCGCGCAACAATAACAAAAACCGATCGTCTTTATCAAAGCGAGCGGTTGTGTTGTGATTCCATATATGAAGCCATGGATCATTCAACGCCTTTCGCTCATCACCATCAGTACCAAAACCAGGCGACTTCTTTCGATTCCGAAAAAGTAGATTATGGCTTTGACAGTTTGCTCGGTCACGATGCCTGTTTGACTCACGGCCTCGATTCTCTCGGCACCTGCAACAATACAGAGAACGCTTGTCTCGATCAACGCTGTTTCGACCATTATGGTAAAACTGCTGCCGCGAAGAACGCCCTTGAGATCGGCCTCGATCTCAAGAACGGCGCTGATAAGGTTCCGCACCGTCATGATCAGGCCAATAATGCCCGTTCCACGAGAGCGAAAAGTCGTATCCAATCAAACATATCCAGTTCCCCTGCAAGAACAGTTTCAGCTGCTGCTATGAGAGTTTCGGCGCACCGACAAAAGCGACGGAGACAATCCGAGCAGATGCAACACAACCACCAGCTGGACTACCAGCAACCGTCACAAATGCACCAACTGCACTCTCCTCACCTTATTCAACAAGAACAGAATCTCCAACACATTGACCCCACGGCCGTCCTTCAGACCGTGAACGAGAGTCTGCAGCACAACTTCAATATGCCATTGTTAGACAACCAACATACATCGTTTGGCGATTTCCATCATCAGAACCATTCGTTCTCAATGCCGAGTTTCTATGATCGTTGGCCGCAAGCTGTTGCTCCCTCCTGGACCAACATGATGGGCCACGCCAGCGTTGCAAACTGCATGCCAATGTCGTGGACACAACATATGGGATGTAACAACGCGACCTCCATTGACTGCACCTCGGCATGTGGCGATCCTAACTGCTGGAGTCAATGTGGCGATGGAGACGATGCAGACTGTTGTTTCGATACGTCTTGTCCCGATACTGAATTCCCCCATGCTGCGTGTTGTTTTGAACCCACTTGCGCTGATCTCGAGCCATGCCTCGACGCCTCTTGCCAGGAGGCCGCAATCCCCTGCAACGATTCGCATTGCGTAGGCACTACCGTTTCTACCACTCCGGCATCTGTATCAGTGACAACGCCGTCCGCAGAACCTGAGCCAATAGTCAACGCTATCCTGAGTCCAGTGGAACCAGGTCGGGGGGTTCCTCTGGATATTGACTCCACGATCGGCCATGACTTTGGCGATTTCTCCCATGGTATTGGCCCTAGTTTTACTGATGATCTCAACCAACAAGCTGGAAATCTGGCGAGTCGGCCTAGCGCTTCAGGATTGAGTCACAATGACACTTTTTCAATGCCTTCACATCCCCCCACTCCGAAAACTGAGTTGGCTGAAAGTCAGTCCGTAAAAGGACAAACTGATTTCACATGCCAGTGGCTTTGTGAAGATGGTGTTCTCTGTTCCAAAAAATTTGGAGGTAATAAAGAACTTCAGGACCATTGCAAGAACGAACATGTCAAGAGTCTGAAGAAGGGTGAGAATGGGTTCTGCTGCACATGGTATGGTTGTATAAGGCCAGGCCCATTTTCACAAAAGAGCAAATTAGAACGGCATATGCAGACACATACCGGGTGTGAGTTGTACCACGTGATTGTAAAGCCAGGTACCAGAAGAACATACTAATGGATTTGATAGACAAACCAGTCAAATGTGAGATTTGTGGCATAATGCTCTCAGCAAAGCAGTCTCTGGAGCAGCACATGCGTACCCACTCGGGAGAGAAACCATGGAAATGTGAACACCCGGGTTGTGAGGCGCGTTTTAAGCAACAGAGTGCTCTTAGTAAGTGTCTGAACTACTAGCTCGACACACCATACTAACTCGCTCATCAGCCATGCATATGCGCACGCATACCGGAGAGAAGCCTCTGCAATGCGAAATTTGTGGAAAGCGGTTCGGCGAATCTTCCAATCTGTCCAAGCATCGTCGCACGCACAATGTCCGTGGCAATCACGTTTGTGAGCACTGCGGTAAAGACTTTCATCGGCTGGATCAACTTCGTCGGCATCTGCAGACCCATCTTCAAGATGGCGGTCGCAAGAGCAGCAAAAGTTCATGAGGCACTGAAGCTCCCAGAAGCTGGAGAGTTCAGTTACATTGAAGAAGGAGGAGAAAAAAAAGAAGCCATGGTATCGTTTTGGCGTTTTAAGGTCGGTACAGGTGTTAAAGGTTTCGTTCAATCAAGCTCTCATGAAATTTATGATGAATAATGGCGTTACTATTTTGCTCCGGACGAGCAACATAAAATTGACGAAGTGAGAAGAAATCGCAGATAATAAATGTAGATAGATACCCAATTCCATGATGGACACGGAAAAGAAAAGATCACGTTCTCGAGTCGGTTAGCAATAGTTCAGATCGTCTGGTAGGGCAAGAAAGCATACTGGTGACTCGGAAATTGGTGGATCTTTGTACTCGATGCTCAGTAGCATTACTCTTATGGCAGTGAAGCTTTTATGTCGTCGTTGTCGTAATCGGGATTTGCAGTGTCGTTCATTTGCCGACTTATCGCCCTATCATTGAGAGTCCTCTAACTGATAAACCTAAGAGACCGTGGGGCCAAGTTTGCATTGGTAAGATGTTAGATGCCGGACATTGGATTACTAGCGATCTCTTCCACCGAGGCCTGTGCGATGTACAATACATTCATCGCTTCCCGAGTTTTTCGAATTCGGCGCTTTATCGAACCAGATTGTCCTTCGTTGCCGTTGCGGGGTGCTCTTTTGAACGCCGATATTATCGATAAATCCGGAATGGCTCATTTCAAAGTAAGTGATCTTAGAAACTCATGAATGGGATAAGTTAGGAACAGAACCGCACTTGAATCTGTCCGAGTTATTAAAGATGATGGAACTGAGGCGGAGATGCAAAGACGGGTTTCCTTTACTCGTTGACAGAAAGATGTCGTTGGGGTCATGGTGGGGTGACACGGGTTAGAGGACCCGAGGCGCTCAGAGACCAACCGAATATGGCCGACCCATGAGAAAGAATTTTATTTCAATAATAGGTCCTGGATAAGCAGGTATGTAACTTCACAGTCGAATCAAAACATAAAGATGAGCTGGTGTCTGGATCTGGGATAAAGTTTTAGGGGAAACACGATGATTGTTTGTAACAAGATTCTCCTAAAATCAAATGCCTTGTCTGTAACTCAAAGCCGATTACGGATATCAAAGACATTGAATCTGAGAGGCACTACCTAGCACACCTCCGATGTTGATGCAAACACCATTCTCACTAGACTGACAATTGCAGCAAGAGCTTGTTGATCATGACCTCATTTTTGATTTTTTTAGACTGCCTGTCCAGGCAATCCATTGTGGACATGCCGTCCCGAATCGAGGCCCAAACCGGGAAATAAGTACAAGTCAGACCGAGATTCCCTGAGCCATGCGATGCAAATTTCGAAGCCTTTTGTTCAAAGAAAAAGCACGCCACGCCCTCCATACCCCGTTTCCTTTCTACCCGATGCCCGTCGCGCGCCAGAAACTACAAGCATTTTAACTTAAGCCTGCAATGGATTGTTAGTCATCAGTCCTCTGGTTACGGATCTTGCCACAAAGAGCTCTTAAATCCTCCAATGGCGTCGAGTCATCGTACCTTGATGGCGAACTTGCGCTGAGGGAAGTGAACAGTGCGCTTCTTGGTCTTCTCGAGCACGCGGGACTTCTCATCAGGTGATAGTCGGCGGCGGATGGCACGTGTCTGCTTGGGTCGGAGGTCGAGAGGGGCGTACTTCTTGTTCTTGTAGAACAGACGGAGCTGAGCCCTTTGCTTGGCGTTGATGACGGTCAGGACACGTGCGATCGACTTGCGGATGTCGTGGCTGTTTGAAACGCATTAGCGAGACGTAACCTTTTTCAAACAACTTCTTGCAACATTATTGCTGCAGTGGGAGAAATGCTCACATCCTGTTCAGCTTGGAGCCGGAGGAGGCAACCTTCTGGATACGGAGCTGCCCGAGCTCGGTCTTGAGCTCAGCGAGCTGCTTTGTCAAATCATCCTTGTTCTTGCCCCAGAGCGCACCAGCCTTGACCTTGCCCGACGACTGCAACCTGTCAGCGATTTGTCCGTCCCATTTTCATCTTTTTCATGTGTTCTAATATCGAAATAGTGGTCCGGGCCTCGAGAGGGGGAAAACGATCGTCAATGTAGTTTGTGTGTTACGGGCGATGGAAAGCTCGAAAGATTCTGCAGCCGCACAAGACGCTGACAAAACAAGTCCATGACTGCCGTAACATAGGGCGAGAAAGATTCGTACTCACCATCTTGAATAGCTTCGAAGTGGTATGCGAAGTGGTGTCGACGAGGTGTTGGAAAGATATCTGCCTCAAGCGTTCAGTGTCGCGATATGTTGCCGTGCGCAGGTTAGAAATTTAGGGCAAGGGGTGGGGCACCTCCTGCACAAAGATTTTTGATTTGTGTATCACGTGCAAAGTAAAATCATGTGACGTTCGTAGACTGCTCAACCAATTTTGTAGGCTGTCTCTTGATCAAGCACACTAGGACCCTTCTTCATTAACAATTCTGCCCTAAAAGGACTGCGCACCATTTCCCACAAATTTGTCTTGTCGTTGTGTTTTGTCACGTGTAGGCTCCAGCTTTGATTGGCCAGTTCGCCACACTTTCCTACGCTTCGCCCACAAAGACAATTTACATCTTGGGCCTATCACCTCAACACCACCGACTTCACTTCCTCTTTTCACCCAACCCCAAGTCAACCAGCCAGGAGAGTCACAATGTCGGCGAAGCCCACGAGCAAGACATTCGGAAAGTCGACCCGAGAGGTCCCTGCCTCTTCGGAGAAGGCTAAGAAGTGGTACCCCGCTGACGCCGATGCCGAGAACAAGAAGGTGAGTCTTTTGGTGATGATTATGATGCAGTGGCAGGCAGTTGCATTTGTACTTGGGGCGCGCGGTTGGACTATGGGAACTGAGTTGAGAGAACGAGTTTGGTCCTTGGCAATCCGACTACCAGGCCAGGAGAACACGATTCAAACGACGAGAAACTTCGAAATTAAAGGATACATATCGAGCGCACAGATCTTTAACAGCGACAAACATCGATTGGCAATTTGATCCTCAATACATAGCAACTGCCTGCAGCAATGTTCAGCGTCCATCAAGTATGCCTACTAACAGTTGGAAATCACAGGTCCGCAAGGCTGTCCGATCTTGGGCCCCTCGCAAGTCCCTCCAGCCCGGCACTGTCCTCATCCTCCTCGCTGGCCGCTTCCGTGGCAAGCGTGTCATTCTCCTGAAGTCCCTCGACCAAGGTGTCCTCCTCGTCACCGGCCCCTTCAAGATCAACGGTGTTCCTCTGCGACGAGTCAATTCTCGATACGTCATCGCCACCTCTTTCAAGGTCGACATCTCCGGTCTCGACGAGAAGAAGATCGAGGAGGTCTCTCAGCCCAAGTACTTCACTGCTGAGAAGGCCAAGGAGAAGGCTGGCGAGGAGGCTTTCTTCAAGCAGGGAGAGAAACCCCAGGTACGACACAATACCAAAATAACATACATGAATGATCAGATCACTGACTGCTGTAAATAGAAGAAGGAGGTCAACAGCAGCCGCGCCGCTGACCAGAAGGCCATCGACAAGGCTCTGATTGCCAACATCAAGAAGGTTGACATGCTGGCTTCTTACCTCTCCAGCTCTTTCAGCTTGAGGAAGGGTGACAAGCCCCACGAGATGGCCTGGTAAATGTGCAATCTTGTGCCGGGGTGATGGGAGTACCGGGGTTGCGACACAACGGGTTGTAGAACGGCAAGGGTCTCCGAAATGGGCTGGTTTGGCCAATTGCATTTGGAAGTCGACGGCATCGGTCCTATTTTGGCGTCTGTAATCAGGTTTTACAGTCAAAAAAAAACAAACGAGCATAAAAATTCTAGAGGCTTCCGGTCAGAGGCCGATGATGATGAACTTCACTCGGATATCCCATCTCCTGGGTGATAAAATCAAGTGGCGTGGGCGATCTTAGTGTTTCCGATCCAATCTGTTCAAAAATGGACATTGCTTATGAATGATCAAAAAGTTCAAATAATTATGTGTGTGCATCGATCTACTGGCATGTCTATTCTTCAGAAAAGAAAGGCCAAGACCTGGTATGATATCAACCTGATTAATTATTTCGTCTCTTACTCTCCGAAAAGATTCTAGGCTTTTTAACATTGCTATGCTCCTCTCGTTTTAATTTTCTATTTATTTACAGGTTGCGTTCCACCCAGCTGTCAATCATACCAGTCAACGAGGCGTCGTAGTGCTTGATGGAGACCTTTCCGGAGGACTCGTCCAGGGAGGTATTGGCCTGAACGAAGACCTTACGAGGCTGCTTGTTCTTGAGAACAATATCGCGAACCTTTCTGCCCCAGAATTCAGGGTCAACAGTAGTCATGTGGACGTAAAAGTCAGTGCCAGTCTTTACATCGGCGGTAGACTTGTAGATGTGAAGCTTCTGGAGATATTTGGCAACAGCTGACAAGTTGTTAGCTTATAATCATGTTTATCAGTACCGAATCTTACCATCTCGACCAGCCGTAAGGATCTTGGAGCGATCCAACTTGATGGTCAAATCTGAAAGATCATCTTGTTTGTAGTCAAGCTTGCAGAAATCCTCCTCAGCTTCAAGGAAACACTTGAGGATGGAGAAGCGAGCTTGACTGTGAGCTTGACCCCATTTCTGGCTCTTGGGATCCCACATCTCAAGAGAAGCAAGTCCAGCTCGAGCCATAGACAGGTAAGAAGCATAAAGAACATCGCCCGCTTCGCCATTGATATCCTCGCTACCATCACCAAAGCCGAAAATCTTGAGAACGGGGAACTCGCAGCTCAGGTGCATAGCAACAAGCTCGGCACGACACTCCTCGTATGAGGCAGCAATGCTACCGAAGACAGAACCCCAAGTCTGACCAGGTTTGTACCAGGTTGTGATGGGCTTGTCATCCACAGGGCTGACGGGAGGGTTCTCCTTGTCGAAATTGTAGGTACCTGGTGATGTTTCTTGGAGGAGCTTACCGCAACCGTGACCTGGCGTATATGAGCAATGAATGCAAGAGATAAGTCGGGACTACATACCAGTAAGCTCGTGGAGGCCAACTTGGACCTCAAAAGAAGCATCTCGCTGCTTCTTGTAGACCTCAAGATCCTCATCTCGAATGAAAGGGATTTTCTCATCGGGTGCCTTGGCACTGAGAACATTGCCAAGTGACACGTTCTTGAAACCCTCTGTTTGACGAATATCGTCATAATTGGGGCTGCAAAGTGTCAATCATCATTATCCACGTGATTATTGGCTTAGAACTAACATGTTGATACCAGCAGGGATACCAGAACCTCGACTCAATGTTAGCATGGCTGAATTGTATGAATATTGGATCACCGGGCTACTGACCAGCAAACGTAAGGACCTCAAGAGATGTGAAATCGGGGGACAGGAACTTGTCCTTCTCGAAATCTGAGCCCCAGGGCAGTAAGGGAATGAGCTTGGGGGCGTTCTTTACAAGTTCTCCAAAAGCACGAGTCCGCTCAACTAGTCAATGGTTAGCAATTGGCCAAGAATGTGATGAAACAAGTCTCACGGTTAACCACTATATGCTTTGTTAGTCATCCCTCGTACAGACTGTACATTGATAGGAAGCTTACTAGAGGCAAAGCCTTCCCACTCTCCACGAATACCGGCAGGATCTCGATAAGTCTCGATGAAGCCAATGTTGGACTCGACCATAGGACCCTTGTCCTTGATCCAGTATCTTTGACTGTCCTTGAATGCCTCCAGCGAACCAGTCTCGAAGGACTTGCTATAGGCCTCGTGCATCTTCTTCTGGGTATCGTTCTCTGCGTTTTCGGCAGCACCATTGATGAACGCTGTGATGTTCTTCATCTCCTCAGAATAGTCACCGTAGACCAGCTTGATTATCTTGGCCTTGAGAGGTCCATCTCCCACAGTGAACTCAGTCTCCTTGCCAATGTCACCTCCTTCACTGGGGATTTCCTTGACAGCTGAAGCGATCAAGATCTCGTAGTTACCCTCGGGGGTCTTGCGAAGTCGGTTATTCTCAGGAAGAAGACCCTTGGACTCCATCCATTCAGAAACAGCCTTGATTTCGTCCTTGGTAATGTGCGAAGAGTTGGGGTAGTAAGTGGTCATATGGCCATCATCGGGATAACCAAGGTGCATCAGGGCGGCGTTGTCGGAGCTGAAGATGCCTCCCTTTGTCGCCTTGTAGAACTTGTTAGCCTCGGGCGAAGTGGAAGCGAGGGCAGCTACAGTCTTCTCCGAGCAACGGGGGATAAACTTAGAGTCGCCAAAGCTCTTGTAATTGCCATTGTTGCCGAGGAACATGGCAGCGTACTCGAGAAAGCGGGTAACCTCATCTTCTTCGACGCCAGCCTTCTTTGCTAGGGCATTCCAGTCGCCATTGGCAGACTTGTGCAAGGTAAGGATCAAGTCAAAGATTGGTTCAGACTCTGGTGAGATTTGTCGAAGGACAATTCTAGTGCCGGCGAAAGCAGCTCTGTGGTGATGTGTTAGCATGAGCCGCATGACCCCTCTCTCATAAGCATTGTTGCCCCTCATTTCAAACTGGTCGAACTTAAAAACGACTTATACACACTGACAATACTTACTTGCTGATAAAGTGAGCATAACGCTTCTGCTTGTCATTCAAAGCATCAAAGTGCTTCTCAATCTCAAGCCTAACCACCGAAGGAGGCTTGTCGGCGAGGTAGTGGACCAGCTCGTTCGAGTTCATGGCAACGGCAGAGGTTGAAAACTTGTGAAGACTCTGGTGGTTGAAAGACTTTGTAAAGCGATGAATGGGTTGACGTGTCAGGAGAGATGTCTTCAAGGCTGCTGTTCTTAATGAAGGCAGTCTTTGAAGAACGAGAAACGGTGAGATTAGGTTGGGAGAAGGCATGCCCGTGGCAATGACTGACGTTTTTAGGTCGCGTCGGCCAATGAATTTGTTAATCTGGGGACAAACGCAGCTTCCTAAACGTGTCAAGGCGGCAAGCAGGAAGCCCAGAGCTTATTGCCTATAGCAGCTAGTGAGGCGGTGCATAGAGCCCCATCATGAATCCAATGAGGGGCACTGCGACGAACATTGCACTGTCATGAGATTATAGGTGCTGAGATTTGAAGGCATCCAAATGAATCAATCGCAGTAAGGTAGTCAGAATGAGAATGCTGCATTCAGTAGGCGGCTTTACGCACAAGAGTTGTGCCAATGTCATCCTGCTGCCAATACTTTACCTCCCGTGTTATCAGCTTCTGATTGGCTCCAATTTTGACACTTGTGCCAAATATTGAAATATTTTGACAACAACTCTTCATGTCAAGAATGAGGAAACCTCAGACGCTAACTTACCTCTATTGTCATCTTTTGATTTTACTTGCCATGTATTCCAATCTTAAAGGTTTCCGAATGACCAATTTGAATGTATCTGGAGTCTCGATTGTACTATGTACTTCAGCCATTGTTACCAACCTCATGGAGGATATATCGTTGAGCTATACGGTTCATCAGTATCTGCCCGTTACGAAGGTTCCTAATAGGGACAGAAGTACGGTTGGCTATTTCGTTACTACAATAAATTGAAAATATATACTGGTCAAACTCTTCAAGGCGTGCAATGAATAGCTTTTGTTCAACTCAGAACAGTTCTCGAGTTATGTTACATAGCAAGATTAAGCTTCCTTGTATGAGTCTCCCCTCTTCTCTTAATTTATTTCTCACGTGGTGTTTACACACTAGTGGTACAATATCCAAGTACTTTGGCATAATATCCAGGATATCTTACCCGAATATGACTGCGGTGTATGAAGAATGTAAATTCTGGAAGCAATTGTGAACTATGTTGATGCTTTGGAGGTCGTCCAAAAGGGAAAGAGTCCATGAGTAAGACAGTAGGTGGCTATAGATGGAAAGCGACTTGACTCCAAGACGAGCTTTGGAGGGCGAATCGTCTTTATTATGACTATTTTCCTTACGTGGTATTTTTCGGGATGTGGATGCCTGTTGGTTCTCTCAAATAAGGACTGGATACATATAAAATTTGCTTTCTCAACAGAAGCAGGGTGTCGTAGGAGGCCAAAACCTGATGAAGTATGATGAAGCGAGCCGAACCGAAATATGATGCCGAGGACCATTTCTTGTAAGCTAGAGCGGGTCGGTCAGTCACACGGGGATACAGTCAACAAGGTCAAAGTTNNTTGCGGGCCCAATCTCACATTTCTCCTCTGCTACCCTAGGCCGGCACTAGAGACCTATTAGTGTTTTGATGCAGAAACCCCTCCTCAGATGGTCCAATGCCATGCAAGTCTTCTGTATTTTGGGCCATATTGGTTCTTAAATTTGAATCAAATGCATATCGTCCCTGTCACATACTACATATATCATGATCTACACAAAAGGGCAAACAAATCAGGTCCCGGGGTAAAGACGTCGATCAGACGGGCACACCATTAGTTGAGTTGCGGTCAGGAGATTGATTGAACACCCTTCAAGGCTGGTTTAACTGTTGCAGCCTTCAGTTAGATGATTCCACATGACAAGGAGAAGCTGCATATGAATGGCTTGAGACTTGGATGATAAACAAATCCTGGGTGCTTGCCCTGGGTGTGCTACCCCATCATGATCAATTAACATTGGTTTACTATGACAGAACACCATACCTGACAAAGTGCAGGGGAAAAGATCATGTGCCGAACAGTTACATAGCCTACACAATATCAAAATTGTCTGAGAATTTAAGCATTCAGCTATTTTAAGCGGTGTGGCGTTACAGGGTCGCAGCTCGGCAATGGATTGAGATGTGAAGCTAGGCCAAGCCTCGTTCTGCAAGCAAGCGTTAGCACGATCAACGATATCAACCGAGCCAACACTTCGGAATCTAACAAACCAGCAGGGCGGGACACCGGGGTTGGGGTGACATGGATGATTTTTTAAGACAATAACTCCAACCGGGGAAGCGTTTCTGATTCCCCGAATTGAAACGATGCCAATGTGATGCCAGGAGCAAACAGACTGATATATGACTGATTGCTCATGTTCGCCGACGTAACGGGGAAGAATGGATCACGCTGAGTTTTCATTCCTGGTGTTCATGAACATCTCATGCAGGTTATAGAAGGCATTCGCAGCTATCATGCTCGTGTGTCAATCAAACATTCATCATGAGCTCCAACTAATATTTTGTACGAAGTTCCTCAAACTCAAATAAATCGTTTCGTATTATCCAGCTCTTTCCTTTGTGCCTGAATAATAAAATAGCTGGCTAGTAGAATATTCTGGTTGCTGTAGTCAAGGCTCTGTGCTCTGGATTGTCGCTCACCACCTGACCTCTGCCCCCACGCTATTACTCCACACTAAACGCTACTGGCTTTTCTCTCCTTGTGCCTTCCCGACCCTTTACCCTGCCCTGGTTTGGGTAGATCTCAAACAAAGGCGGTGGCTTGTGGTTGGATCAGAAGTCGAGAGGTCTTTACAGTAAATTGACACTGAACCCAAAGAAAGCAAATTCGTGCAGGAATTTCCATTTCGAAGAGATTTTTTTTTTGTCGATTCTGACTTGAGTTATACTATGGATATAACAAGAATATTGTACTCGGGCCTCCTTAAGGCGACCAAATGCCTATCCATAGGTAGAGCTAGGGTACTAAAACCGGCATTGACAGATAGCATAAGCAACGACCCCGTTATAGTTCAGTGACATCAGCCAGATAGAATCATCATAATACGGGATTTTAGCACTCACTTCTCAGGGAAGAAAACGTTTCGAAATACCCGCTGGATAGAAGGGAAATGGGAATGTTGAAAATGAGGCTCTCAACAATCAACTGTTATCGATGAACAACGACATAGAGGGTGTTCAATCTTCCGTACGTAAATGAGGACCATGTTAGATCGGTATATCCGATCATCAATCAAGTTTCAAATCCTTCCGTGCAATCTACCACTGGGATTAGCTACTGGAATTTAACCATGAAACCATGTGCCATGCGAGCTCAGCTCGATGTCAGACCGGATAAGTGTGTAGTATTGATATCCAGTACCACTGGACTTTTTACCAGATTAATCAGCGTGTTTAACGTTATTCGACCTGAAAGGACCGTAATGAGATAGAGTGAATCTGGGAGATAAAGGATATAGACCAACCTGATGTTGCGTAGCTTGATGTTTTTTTGGTCGCGTTAACCGTCAGACGTTCGGTTCGGCGGCCAGAGTTTCCAGAATTACCCAACTGCGGAAACTCCGCGCAGGGATTTTTTCCGGGGAGCATGATAGATTCGCCCCTGTTATGTTCAAGCTCCTCTCCGTGTAATGCATAGCCGATGATGTGCACCTCGGATTTGCGCTCTATATACTTAGCATGGCGAACAACTTAAGAGAACCTCCAAATTATAAATTTGCAAAATGACCTGGAACACAAACAAACATAGTGCGAGCTCGTGACCTCACACATGAGCGGGAGAGTGACGGGGGCTGGTGCTGGGTAATGTAATGTGAGATGGATGGAATTTGGGGTTCTTAGAAGAACCATCATCACGTCCCACAGGGAGCGTCATGGGCCAGCTCCTCACCAATCTCTTGTCATTTCCCCTGGCAATTCCAGATTGAATGACACTGCCAGTCAGTCTAGATATTTTGATCCACCATAATACGTATCCACTGCCACGCTTTTATACACTCAAGACCTCAGCTGCACAGACACTGAACACAAATAGATGATAATATCCATTACAACTGGATCGCCTCGTCCACTACAGGGCAAAAGGCAGGGGTACGGTAGATTCTGATGACCTTTTTCCGTCCTCACCAATTGGTCTTGAGTCCTTGGCACCCCCCAGAAGCAGCCCCAGACGACATTGCCCTGCTGGCATCGGACTCTGGAGCGTAGGTGGCCTGGCAGCCCTGGCTTGTGGAGTTGGATCCCTTCCAGCGGGTGACAGTCACCCCGGGCCCATTTGAACACACCCTGCCCCCACGCCACCTGTGGAAGCAAATGTAGGTCGGACTGTGCGAAATAGTGGAGGTTTGAAGTTTCGTGCCTACCACGGGCTTCTCTCCGGGCCCTTTTCCTTGAGCCTGAATTAGGGACATCAGCTATGACTTGTACCGTCATCAACCTTATATAGATCCCTCTGGCCCCCGTGTCCATGTCAATCTGCTTCATTGATTTACAATTCTTGGCCTTTTCCTATTTTGCTCTCGATTTACTTACCCGTCCATGGACATTTAACCATCCCGTTAGTACGTCATTGTCATTGTCATTCCCATTGTCACTGTCAATCTCAACTCGATTTTCAGTTATACATACACCAAGCAACAGGCGTCACCAGGGTCAACTACAATCTTGCGTAGAAGCGCTTATACATATAAATATCTCCCAAAGATCGGCTTCAACTGTCTCAATTACTTCATTGAAATTTTGAAAATGCTTTCCTACGAACCCACACCGATGTCAATCAAGACTCCCACAAAACCAACTACCATTACCTTGCCGCCTCCCACCACTTCGTCACCAATGACGGCAGCGCCCCCATCTATCAACTCTGCCACTCTCAATGGCCACAAATCCCAGGGACAACAACACATTTGGCTGGTTACGGGCCCTGCCGGTTGTGGCAAGACAACAGTCGCTGGGTATTTGGCTCAATCATTAGGCATGCCCTATATTGAGGGTGATTCGGTATGTACAACTTTTCCTGAACACCCCACGCCCATCAAAATGCCCCGGCCATCATCACTAACACGGTTTTCTCCTTAGTTCCATCCTCCGACCAATATTGAAAAAATGCGAAATGGTATCCCCCTGACTGATGCCGATCGATGGGACTGGCTCACAGCTCTACGTGAAGAGTCTATTAAGAGATTGAATTCGGGATCTAATGGTGTCGTTCTTACTTGCTCGGCGCTTAAGCGAAAGTATCGCGATGTTATCCGTGTCGCTGGATACTACGATCATCGCATTCAAATCCACTTCGTCTTTCTCGACGCTTCTGAGGAGCTTCTCCTCGCTCGGGTCGCACAACGACAAAACCACTATATGGGTGCCAACATGGTCCATAGTCAATTCGAGACCCTTGAGCGACCCTTAGCTGATGAAAAGGATGTTATCACCATCGACGTCAGCCGGCCCATTGAGGAAGTTGAGCGAGAAGCTCTTAGTAACGTATTGGAAATAATCACCAAGTCCCAAGACAAGTCATGAGCATCAGGCAACCTTGAAAAACAGCGCTTGTCGATTGCGCGTTGTATCATTTTGAACATATTTACCGACTTCATTATACACCCAGTCAACCCGCCTGACAGTCATCATGGACTTTTTATTTTATTTTTAGGCGAGGCCTTATTATCGAGCCGGGAGTCACAGCGTTATGACTATTTGCATTGAGGATTTGGCGTTCAAGATTTAAACGGCGTTTGGAACAGAGTCTCGTTGCCCAGGACCTTCACAGTCGGACAGCTCTCCGATGAGGCGGAACTAGAGAAAAAGAGACTAGCTGGCTTGGTGCAGTCCCCCGCAAAGTGTCAGAGTTGCAGTCGCTGTACCGCATGAGCACAACTGGGGTTGGTTGCTTGTACGGATAGGCTAAAAAGAAGGAAGGGAAAGGTATTCCCTCAGGGTTTTGATTTCACGCACCAGCGTGCGCATAGGAACGAAACTTGGGCAAGACGAAGGAGTTGCTAGTGACGGTCTGCTCCTTCATTGACTCTAGCCTAGAAGGTTCATGATCTGCTACGTATATATATATATATATATTGTGAAGATACAAACAAATATTCTTACATCAAGCACCCATCAATACCTGCTATATATGTATGTCAACTTCTATTGTGTTGAGTCTCCTAGACACCAGGTAATTTTGCTCCGTAAGCCAACAACTCTGTCCCGGCATTGGCTCCAACTATCCCGGTGAATGCCAATCTCATGCATCATGACAACTCAACACACGACTGCGGTTCAGCTCTTTCGAGGCAATAAAAATGCCTTTGACCGACAAGCGTACGAGTGATAGCTCATAAACAGTCCATCGTAGGGACTGTAATTGGAAGCTTCGGTTCGGTGTGTGGTCATCATGCACAATAAAACCCATTCGGCATCTCGGGGCCTGAGCGATTTGCATCACGAGGTCATCAATGCGACGGAATCAGGGTTCTGTAGATTGGGCCACCATCACCTCCCATCATACAGATTCAGATGATCTGGGTAGACTTTCCAGCCACTGACTTTCTTCGATTGGCTATCAACAAGACAAATAATAACTCAATATTTAGCCAAACCGGGGTCCATTGCCGAGGGACCAGATGCATAACAACGGCTCAGCACCGTCTCACCACTTGGTATGTCCTTCTTGGTTATTATAATTCATGAATTTTTGGTAATCTAAATTATATACATGGAGGCCTCTCCAACTATTTCAGATGCATTACCATAAGATCTGGCTCTTCGACTATTTGCCTTACTACCTCAGCAGCTCGCGCCATAGTAGCGCCATCAATAACTCGATGATCAGCACTCCAGCTGAAGTTGGTGACCTGCTTCTTGACAATGTTGCCGTTCTCATCAAACGCAGGTACTGTGCGCATGCGCCCAATGCCCAAAATGGCCACTTCACGTTCCACAATGACGGGACTGACGTATGTACCACCCACGTTTCCGATATTGGATACTGTGATGGTACCCCCTTGGAAATCAGCTGGCTTAAGCTTGCCCTGGCTGGCCAGCGCCTGAAGACGTGAGAGCTCTGCAGCAATGGATAGGATGTTGAGAGAAGCGACGTTCTTGATCACGGGTACAACGAGACCTCCTGTGGTGTCCATGGCAATACCGATGTTATGCTGTGATCGATGGACCAGGCATGGCTTGTTAGTCTTGGGGTCAACATCCACCCTAGCATTGAGCATTGGGTACTTGTTCAGTGCCAATGAAACAGCCTTAATTATAAAGGGTAGATATGATAACTTGCTAGGTTGTCCCTCGACTGTGGGACCCTTAGCAATAACACGGTTCAATCGCTTGCGAAGCTCCACGAGACTCGAAAAGTCAACCTCGTCAGCGTAGAGGAAATGTGGGATATTCAGAGACCTTGTCATGGTCTTGAACATCTGCAGTTGGGTGTTGGAAAGAGGCACGACGATTTCCGATTGTACCGAGGTATCTTGAGGCTTGGAAGACGCAGGAGTTGGTTTTACTTGCTGGGCACTATCCTTGGCATCTCTCCCCTTGATAAATCTGTAGATATCTTCCTTTAGAACTCTGCCGTCTCTTCCGGTGCCCTCGACATCTGCGATATTGACTTTGAGCTCCTTTGAAAGATGTCGCACCGCTGGAGTAGCGATACTGGCACACTTGCCCTTCTCTTTCACTGGCGACTCAACATGGGCTTCTGGGATCGCTTGCTGACCCGTTTGACCTGTATGAGATTCTGTGGGCGGTGGGGGAGGTACATCTTCTTTGTCGACCTGCTGGTTTGCTAGTGCTTCAGCGTCTTCGACCTTCGCCTCGCCTTCAATGTCAATGTCGACAAAGGGCTTGCCAACCTTGGCCATTTCGCCAGCTTCGTAGTGCAGTTTTTTGACCACACCTGAGAAGCGACTTGTGATTTCCACAGAGGCCTTATCACTTTGCACTTCGCATAACGGAGAGAACTCCTCGACACGGGCACCGGGTTCCACGAACCATTGAATGACTTCGCATTCGACGATGCCTGGTTCGTGTTAGTCAGACCGGATAACACGGGGCAATTTGAGTTCACAAACTTACCTTCACCAATATCAGCCAGAACAACAGGCTTAACAGCCATCGCTCTCCTGGATTCGCTGAACCATCTATGAGAAGAAGCCATCATGGGAACCCGGGAGCCCATTCCCATGCTGCCCATACATCTGGCGACATGCCATTGCTTCTGTAGCACGCGGGATCCTCGTTGAAAAAGCATGGTCGCTAGTAATTGCACCTGGAAGAAGGAGAGAGATTGTCAAAGAGAAACAACAGATGAGCCCGAGTCATCCTCATAAGAAAGAGGAGATAGTAAATATCCATGGCATCGTTTAAGCCGAAGGGCTGGCTTCCATCGGCCACGTCCGTGGATAACCGCCAATCCGGGGGAATGACGGCACTGACGACTACTAAGCCCGATCGAACCGCATCTTCGGCTCTACCTCGCCCCCACATTGCCGATAAAGGCAATTGCCCTGTGCTCCACTACTCCCGTTAAACGTGGGGACCCTCTAGAAGTTCGAGTGAATTTTCGAACATCAGGTTACAGCTTTGAAGAGCCGCAAGTCCGTCCCCCTCTCCTCTCCTGCTAGCCATCATGGCGTCTCGATGTCTCGACTTGGCTCTTTCCGGTCTCGCTCGGCGACCTCTAACATGTCTCTTCTGCGAGGCTCGTCGATCGTTCACAACATCTGCTCTTCGACTGGCGAGGACTGAAAAGCCGGGATCTGGCGCATCATTAGATCCCCAAGAAAATATTGCCAAACCGATTGAAGCTCCGCGAAGCTATGGAAAGCGACAAGAAGGACATTTCGTACCGAAACCCCTCCCCCGGCCGATTGGAATGCCCCTACCGCCCAAGGCTGGAGAGAACACTGGAATCGATAGTCGATCGCTGCGCCAGCGTCGTGAGGATTTTGTTAATTATGACAAACACTTGCAACGGCGAAAGGAGCTGTAAGAACACCACCATTCGGCTTACAGGTCGCATACTCTAACGCTTATTTGGAATCAGAACGGCAAAGATATCACGGCCGTACTTTCGAGATTGGGGTAACCTTCAATACCATGAGGGAAAATCCTTCATCGCACCTCCACGCCTTTTCAAGGCCGAATTGTCACTATTCTTTCCCAATTTTTACGGTGAAACTCTTTTGAAGACGGATAAGAACCCACGCGATACCACACCCCTGCTTACTGGCAAGGCAACGGTAGTCTCTTTCTTCAGCAGTCGCTGGGCTGAACAGCAAGCTGCAACCTTTACTTCCAAGGAGGAAAATCCTGATCTCCATGATGTGCTAATCAAGCACCCTGATACTACCCAGATCGTCCGCATTAACTATGAAGACAATGCCGGCAAGGCATGGCTGGTGAGATTCTTTATGGGGTCATTGCGAAAGCAGTTCCCAGAGAGGGATTGGGACAAATACTTTCTCGTTCGACGAGGTGTTACCGACGACATTCGCGAATCCGTTGGTCTACTCAACAGCAAGGTCGGATACGTCTTTCTCGTCGATCAGCATTGTCGTGTCCGGTGGGCGGGCAGTGGAACTGCTCATCCTGTCGAAGCAGAAGGCTTGGCCAAGGGTCTCTCACGTATAGTTGATGAGATGAAGAATGAAGCGACCCTGCCCGCCACTGCTAAGGAACAACACCCAGGTAAACATCACCTTGAGGTCCCAAAAATGTTATAATTAGACGCCTTCCAGTTGAGGAAGACGATTGTAACTTTAGATATCTTAGACATCCATGATCCCGCCACGGCCTATTTGTACAATATAGAAACGCTAATACCGCTGAACTCCTGTACATCATGCAAAGAAAGCAATCCCCGACCAGCTTTAGGAAAAAAGGAAGAAGACAATAAAGCAAAACGCAACGAAGCTTCCCATGATAATTCCATCCCTTCTCTTCTTTGCTGATATTCTTCCGATCAGCGTATTGATCCCTGGTACTTGACTTGCTGCGTGCGTAATCCTCCGGTTGATGCTCGCCAAGGTTTCACGTTGTAGGTTAAAGCTATCGTTAACAGCATAAGCTTGGCTGAGAACACTGTCCGCCATATTGTTGCTGTTGTCAATACGATTGCGCTCTTCCAACATATAATCGGCCTCGGCAGTTTCAGGGTTGTTCTGGCGATATTCATCAATATCGGAACGGACATTGGTCAGAAGGTTCGCGCGATCGCGAGCTTGTTGTAAAGTTGAGCGCAGGCGTGCCAGATCCCGCTGATGACCGGCGAGCTTCCTTCGAAGGAGGGAAAGGTTGTTTTGTTTTGAGGCAGATGATGCTAGATTGGGTTCGGAATCAAGAAGTCGAGTGAGCTGGCTGTTGACAGTTTCGCGCTAGTGCAATGTTAGTAAATTACATGACAGCCTGCCATAGCGGAAGATCGGCGCAGACCTTCTTCAGTAATTCTTCTAATTTCTTCTCAGTCTCCCGCTCTTCTTCTGTAGGCTTTGGTGGCACGTTAGAGGCTGTCGAGAACTGGGAATATGTGTGGAATAAGGTCTCCGTCTAAGTTATGACGACGTCAGCTAGTACTCCAGCGTATCATGTGGTTTAATTACCTGAGTCTCCAACTGTCGAGCTTGTTGTCGAAGCTGGGCCCAACCAGCATTTCCAGTCGTTGCAGACATTCTCCGCGATGTGTTTTGGTTTCGTGATTATATGGTGATGTTCTCGTATAACTGTCAGTCTGTGCTAGCCTTCCAACTCATCTATCAACTCGGAATAACGGGATATAGATAGTCCGGGCTTGGTGTTGATGTCTCTCAACACCATGACCCACCTTGAATTGATCCTTCATGCCTCTTCAGAATACCTTCACAGCTTATGACCAGCAGTGACGGTATCAGCAATTAAAGCAATGAGAGTCAGGAGGTTATTGGAGACAGAGACGCATAGCGTTGGGGAAGCTTTACTAGGATTCTATCAGCACCTGACTACTAGCTACGACGGCAAACATTTTAGTAGGCATCATATCGCCATTCTTTTTTGCATTTTTTTTTTTTTTCAACTGGACTTGCCAGATGTATCTGCATATCCTTTGAGAAATGCAACTTTAGCCCTCTCTCCAAACATGGGCCATTGGAGATCTGTATTATCAAACCGTGCGATATATGGTTTGTTTGACTTGATGTCTCTGATCTTGATGTTATTATATGAGGCCTGGTCCGGAAATAAGAGATAGGAACAGGCAAAAACGAATAGCAAAGCTTAGGTTCGAACCAAGAATCTTTTTCTGTGCTCCCTGCTGCCAGGCCGGAGGTGCCGTTACTGCCGTTTTAGATGGTGCCGTTACTGCAGGAGGTGCCGTTATCATTAAGGCCGGCATGCCGAACGAGAAACCTCGCCTGGCGCACTGCCTTCTTCGCCTATCGTCGAGATTATTATATTAGATATATAAACTAGTAAAAAACTATATTCTGACTTACTGGTGCACCGCTATCGTAGTTATTATTAATAGTGGCGGAGCCACCAGTCTGAAGAATAAGAGGTATCTAGATTTCTATTAGTAGAAGTCAAGATTCGTCGGTAGAAGTGAAGAGGTAGAAGTTAACAACCGTCCCGGGAAGTTAAGACTCTATAGGTAGAGGCCAGGACTATTAATACTGCACTTACAGCTATATAAGATATATATAATAGGTAAGGAGAAGAGAGAGTGAAAATAAAATATAAAATAGTTAACTTATTGCTTCTTATATTA
>PVQB02000912.1:0-10401 GCA_002980475.2 Fusarium beomiforme | reverse complement strand
GATCAATTGATTCCGACTTTAAACGGGTCGCAATGCCGCAAAAATAACTTTCGAAGGCTGGCAAGCCAGATATAAGCTTCCCTCGATGTAATGAATCGATGCATCCACTTGAAATGCATTTTATCGACAAAAAGCTGGGGGTGACCTGAATCCGTTTGGGTTAAATGGATTCAGGTCATCATTTCATTAGCGTGTTTTTTTTTACTATGGGTTTTCAAATGGATTCAGAGCTGAATCTGCCGCGCAGCTAGGATAGGGTCGTTTTGGCTATGCAGATGACACGGCCATCCTATCCATAGGTGACTCGGTAGATGAGACCACTGCTGCGGCTTCCACCTCCATCGACGAGATGGTGCGATGGGACGCGGCAAATGGCGTTTCATTCGACCCAAAGAAGACCGAAGTCATGCACTTCTCCCGCAGTAAACTCAGGACTGCCCCGGCAGTACGCCACGGCGCTGTCGAGAAACACCCCGAGCCGGCTCTGCGCTGGCTCGGTATCTGGCTTCACAGCAGGCTATCGTTCCGCATTCATGTTGAAACATGAGCGGCCAAGGCGCAAGCCGTCGCCTACCACTTACGAGGACTGGTCAACACCATACACGGCCCTCTTCCCAGCGCCGTACGGAGTGCCGTCGGAGCATGTGTCGAGCCGGTGCTACTTCATGGGTCTGAAGCGTGGTACCTAAGCACCACCAGGCCGCGGTGGAGCCAGCCTACCAGAGACACACCATCGAGCAATCAGCATCTCATATAAAGAATGAACAAGGCCTTGAATCAATCCAGGAGAGCTATACTGCCCGTCTGGAAGACGACACCCATCACCGTCCTGCACCGAGAGAGTGGGATACCGCCAGTCGATCAGCTTCTAGAAGCGCGGCGATGGAGATTCGCGTCGCGACTCAAATCACTTGACGACGCTCATCCTCTTGCGAGGCGAACGGCACCACCGCGTCAGCCTACTTACCACGATCTCATCAAACGCAGATATCAAGCACAACCAGAAAGCAGCTTCAGAACACGTCTCCGACGCACAAACGAGCTTCTTGCATCGTGCGCGCGCCCCAAGCTCATCAGGCAATGCTTTCAACAAGAACAGATGCCGCCGCTACAGACGGCATCGAAGGAGAAAACGGCCGAGACTTTTCTCCGCTGGGTCAAGTCAATCGACCTTCTCACCTTGGTCGTGTACTCGGACGGCTCCCTGTCCGAGAAAGGCGTTGCTAGCTACGGCTTCACCATTCATCAAGACAACTTACCTACCCTTGACGGATCAGGCCGCCTTGGACCGGCTGAGGTCTTTGATGCCGAAGCCAGAGGAGCATTGGAAGGCTTTGAAGTGAATTGCTGCAAAAGAGGACTTATTGAGCTCGACACCAGCACTTAGATACTTATGACAAGTCTTTGCATTCTAGTGTCTAGATTTTGTGAAAGGTATACCACAGAACGACGACTTCTGGAGCCTATGGGGGAGCTTCTTCCATATAGCTGTCAGGTTGTTCTCGATTTTGTCGATGAATGACCAGCCCCCTTTTCGACACGTTAAATCGTCTCGAATGGCAGAAACGTCAATATCCGGTTGCCATCCTAATAGCATCTCGTCTACCTGCTCTTGTACTGTTGCTACAGCTTTATGATGAGTCTCACAGAACTCTGACAACAGGACTTTTTTGTCGTCACCAAATTATGAATGATCGGCCGTCCGGAGCCCAAGCTAGGTTGCCTGGAACTCCCTCTCGTTTCACAATAGATTTCGCGAATGTTTTCAGTTCGATCAACTCTCCAAATGGTGTATAGCAACCCCGGAGGAGATATTTACAGCGGATGAACGAAATGCGATCGGTTTGTGACAAATAAGCTTTCCGACAAGGCCAGGCAAAATCAAGACTGTTGTAGGCGTAAACAGGGACGGCGTATTCGAGGGATAGAAGCCGGCGGATCCACACAAGGGCGGCTAGTCTAGATGACGAACCGTGGGCTAAATGAAAAGCAAGGGACGGTCTGTGAATCCCCAGAACGGCTGTGGAGTGTATAATAGCAGATGCAAACATATCTCTGTTAGGTTCCTGTTATGTCCAGAACATCCTCGATAGTTGAAAGATGGCCTCAGATAAGTGCAACCAAAGGCCGGACGGGAGAGAAAACGCCGCATCAGCATTGACGGCATCTTTGCCATTATTCACGCCGTAATATTTGTTGTTTTCGTTGGACCGGTTCCCAGCCTCTGGCCCTTCATAGCCGTTTGAATAATCTTCCTCATCTTCGTCACTATCTTCATCTTCATCGCATCATCACAGCCTCTGGACTCGTCTCCCTCGTCATCCCATGCTCCATCTAAGTTCCAATCAGGGGCTTCAGCTTCGCGCTGTAAAAGAGCGACGAGATATAATATGTGACGTATCATGATAGCATCATCCCGTTGGAGTCGCAAACTGTAGATCTCTTGCAGCTGATGTGTTTCGAGATTGAGAACTCTAAACACATAAAAATGAACCGTTTCCATATATCGACGTATCTTTTCAGATAGTCCATAACTTTGAATTCGTGGGGCCAAAAGTTGTCTTTCCCATAGGTATTCAACCAGCATCGAGAATCTGTAAGAAGCCTTGGCCAACGTGAACATGCTCGATCAACAATGAGGTCGTGACCACGGAGTATAACTCGTAGCTGGGATTCTACAACAGCTGGACTCCGGAGTGCTGTATCGTGCCATTGGCCCAACAAATAGTCTTCGTTCCATGCTGGGCTAGGCTTTTTTGCCGTGGCGGCAATGATGTCAAGCGGTAGCTTAAGAAATAAGCGAGGCCATCCTGTATGCTGCAACCATAGAGTCGTTTCACTCTGTTCAACGTCGTGGTCATCAGCCTGATAGGCACGGAGCTTTGGAGGTCACATGTTTGAAGATAGCTAGGGCCGCCAGAGTAGTCAATGTATTATGGCAAAAGTAGACAACTGATAAGAATAAGAATCAATCAAGGAGGGCGAAATCTTTATTGCATATATATTGGCGTCAGTAGAGCCCTTTCTGTATTTCTATGACGCGGTCACGAAACACGCGCGGCCAAGATATCGATTTGCACGTAGGCGCCCAGGAGGTAGTATCGCTCTGTGCCATAAAAGTAAAGCTAGCTGCGCAGGTTGCGTCGAAGGAACGAACTAGCCAATGGGAAGGTTTATCCCGCACTTTTAATCAAAAAACCGGCGGGATTGAAAACACTGAAAGAGGAACTAGCAGGGGTATAAGCCAACGAGAGATGTAGAATTTCCTCTTTTACTGAAAATAGGGCGGACAATAGGGATGTAGACCCCAAAAGTCAGGCCCACCAGTGGTTATCAACAAGCATGGTTCCTGGTATCGCTTCACTGATGTGAGGCTCAAGATGATCTTTTGTCTGAGTCGAAACCGGCCTTCTCCCCGGTCAAAACGGTAAATAAATTAGACCCAATGATGCATAGTTAGGAACAAGTCAATTGATGCTAAAAATGCTGCGGATCTACCAACTAAATCCTGGGTATCGATGGTGTATGTAGTAAAGCCTTTATATAGAGAATGTCCTATGTCGGTGGTACGAAAAATCAAGCATTAGTAAACGTCGAGATTGTATGCTGAGAGGATTGCGGTATGAGCAAGGTGTACCTCGAGTACCTAGCAAATATGCATAGGAAAGTGGCCTAGGATGGTTTATTTATGGCTGAGGATTTGAGACTTTCTGCACCGTAGTTGACAAATGATGCACCATGGCCGCTCATGGGCTCAGGCCTTGCTGCACGGAGTGTGAGCCTTATGGTCGATGTGCTTCTTTAGGTTTCGGGCCGATCGAACTTGCTTTGAGTTGACGCTTCCTTTTCAGTTTGGCATAGTGCAGGCCACATGCATTGCATAGTGTCCTCGCCCCATCAGGTCCGCGGCGCCATTCAGGCGTGTCAATTCGGCTGCATCTATGGCATCTGCCAGTGCGGGCCGTATGCTACCAACATGTCAGTTTTGCGCTTTCCCCTTTTATAACCAAACTTACGGCTCGTTGCTTCTTGATTTCTGTTATGCCAAATGAAGGTTGTATAGCTTTTGCAGAAATGGGCGTATGGTTCTCCCCCCTGTAAAGACACTTCATCTTCACTCCTTCATCAGTTCGCTCGTTCTGAATCGATGTTTGCACCAAGTCCTTTATATGTTCTAGAGAACGCTTGATAAGCTCCATGTTACTGAGCATATCGCTGAGTTCCCATTCTGTCGGCAATCTTTCCGGGATAAGGTGAGTCCCGTGCTGCTCACGAGCAATTCGATTATACGCTTCGGCACAGTGAAGAATGGTGCGGGATGAGGAACTAATCTAACGGTAGTTAGTGCTGCCGATCTCACATCTTAGTTTATTTCAATTCACTAGACTCAAAGAATCTTGGTAGCTCCAGCTCCCAACGTGACTATTAACTGGGGCGTCATATATGGCTGGAGGAGCATAATCGTGCCTGGGAAGGGTCGGATACGCGGGCAGAGGCATTTGGCGGCCAGGATATAGTTGGCGGGGCCGATAGGTAACCGGAGCTGGAGGGGAGGATGGTGGAGATGGGTGCGCATACACTCCGCTGAGAGGAGGATGAGATTCCGGTGTCTTCTGCTGCTCGGGGTGGTAAAGCTGACAAGGGATTTCCGTCTTGGCTGAGGGGTTCTGGCTGCAATCAGAGGCAGGAAGAAGTGACGGTAGGCTGGCGAAAGGTGGCCGAGGAGGAGCCGAGAAAACAGGAAGAGCATGCTGTCGGAGAGGGAAGGATGAAGCCGGGAGTAGCTGCTGCAAAAATGGATGCTTCTCGGTGTTGTGTAATGGTTGACGAACAAGTGCGAAAGGCGGGGAAAGGCTGAAACCAGCCTGGATACTGGAAGGAGGTCTAAAATTATAAGGGCCTGGCTCGGTGCCTTGAATTACCTCTGAGATGGAGGGCAGCGACTGATGGTTCGGAGACTTATGGTAGTCGTCCTGCTTTCGGGGTTCAATAGAAAATACCATGCTAGAGATGATAGTACCGCATGAGGGATGAGGATAGCCCGAGAAGAAAACGGTTGAGTTTGATAGTGAGTGGCCGGTGTAGTAAGGGTTGCAGTGGCCGTGGTGGGAGGTTGCCCGATACGGTCTCTTGAGAGGACCCCTTGAGATGGACGAGTGGTATCAATGATGCTGAGAATGGTACGGTTGGAAGACGGATTGCTCAGAGATAGTAGCAAAATGGCCGCTCTCTGAGCGAACTGACTGTTACCAAGGGGCAGGACAGACAAAATCAAGAGAGGATGCTATAGCAGCTCTTATATTGGGATTCAGACGGATTTCACTTCCTGGTAGACAGTCGCTTTCATAGCGGGTCTGTCAACTACCAATTTGGCCTAGTTAGACACCGGATCGGGTCCCATGCAAGGCGAAGGTAGGGTCCGCGGAAATACCGATAAGCAAGGAGCAAATAAGCACACACTTAAGGCGGCCACGACAGGGGTATGGGATCAATTAGAGTCTAATGGTCCCGGGATACATCTATCAACTAGATACGCTCTAGCTCATAGGTGTCATGCCGTTACAAAAGAGTGACTCCGAATTTGATTCTATTGTGACTACCAAACCTTGTAACTCTTATGTAGGTGGGGTCAAGTGGATAACGTGATCTCTTGGAGGCTTGTGCCGCCTAAAGGGATAAGCAGCCTCTCAAAGCCCAGTCTACAAAGGATTGTGCTGCAATAAGCATGAGGCTTTCACCTAGATTATTTCATGGATCAGATGTCCACAGCACCAGTGTCCCCCGCTTGTTGACTATGCTACAGAGTATCCGTACAATTCTCCCGCTTACCCTGATCGTTTTCCCTGGATGAGATCAAGACCGAGATTGAGTAATTATTGTTGGGGGGAGAGGGTCAATGCGCATCTAGTTCCAGCCCCGTGTCCCCGAAGCGAGTTGTCACGCGCTAGCACGGTCGTAAGACTTGCATGCATTATGCATTCCCAATTGGGCTCAGGCCCATACTTCCTTGCCTAAGGATATTCCAACAGTTTCTGATCGATTTTTTCCTTTCAATTCCTAGGAAATTAGGAACCCCAGCAATACACATTTCTGAAGGTGAGAGCCTCTCCCAGGCTAGGGTCCCTGAGTTGCTCGTAACGGGGGTATTCCAGCTATGAGCAGCGCCATTTTTGAGGAGGTATGCAACCCATTTTTCACTATAAACAACTCATTTTTGAATAAGACAAATAGACATAAAAAGGCGGAATAGCTCGAGCGGTGTTAGGGATAGTATGTTGATGCGAAAATTGCGTTTTTTTACGTTCAAAGGCAGCAACTCGAGCCCGTAGGTCTCATCCGCCGGAAGATCTGGCGGGCAGCTCGATATGGGGTCTCAAAGCTCTCGCCACTGTAGGCACTACGTGACTGCGTTCCTTGAAGGATTGATACCATGGTCATTGATCAAGTTGAACGGGGATGTGCTTTTACTACTGGCAAGTCTACAAAAACCCCCGAATGGACGGGTCAAGGTGGTGTACGCGTGTGACTGAAACAAACAGCCACCGAGCTCATCTGCCGAACGAGTTCGCCGCACAGGCCCGCGGTAGTATCAAAATGAATCAGCAGTATTGCAAGGCAAAAGGGCTTCCGCAAAGATACGGCAAAAAGAGCTACGAATGATGCCTAGACTTTAAGCAGATGTCAAAGCGTTGTGTGACTGCAACAGGGTCTCGAGAGTGGATGAAGGAAGAAATGATGACATACCTGGACTGGTGCAGTGTAGAAGATAAACGGGCTGAAGCCCAAATTGCGAGAGAAATGGGTAATAACCCACTAGCAAGCAAGAGGACAGGCATGAAAGAGATCTGGAAAAGTGCAGAAAAAGATAGTAAGGAACAACAAGTGTTGCATTCTAAGAGTAATAAGGTTGAACGGTGTATAATAGTGAGGATGTGAAGACCTAAGGTTTATTTTTAGTTTTATTTTTTATTTTTTTTATTTTTTTTTTTTTTATATAGCAATATCTATGGGCATAACGTGAAGTATACCATACCTGAATGAAACTTATTACGCACGGGAAGAAATGTGTTTCAGAGCTTGCTGGTCCAAGAGCGTCTCGCACGCACCGATGGGAGGAGGCATTCTGTGGCTATTAGTCAATGGGCCCGCCCAGGCGCCCTAGGATAAATGGGCGTCCGGGTGCCCACCTATTAGTCGCCGTGCGGCTTGCCTACTGACGGGGGGCTGTGCCTCGAACATACTGGTCTTGTGCGCTTAGACAGCGCCGGATGGATGCGACTTTGGCTACTATCATTTGGACATGCTCTCAAGGTGCATCAAATATATCACCAAGACTTTTCCAAGCCGAGACAGAATGCTGCCACGTGCCTTACCTGCCATCGGCCATAAGAAGCCATGTACGAGGCCATGACGATAGATAAGACATCACAACGTGCATTGAGGTGAAGGATTTACGGGTGACCCCGGTGTTGGGAGGTTAGCGACGTCATTTGATAAATAAAAGAGTAAACACAGAAAAGGTCGCTCGCTAACGATGGGAGATTTTGTCTGCTATTGTACTATCTTAAGCCTGATTAGGATATGATGCTTCTCTACTTTATCCATTTCTGCTTTTGTAACATTCCTCCCTACTATTGGTTGCTACGAAGTTATGTTCTTGACGACCCTCTAGCACCTTGAAACTGGTAGATTGCGCGTCTGAAAACCTATCTTAACTCTGCGGCATAGGGTAAAGGGCGTAGAGTATACCTAATCCTTCTTGTCTACAAATCCGAGCTCTCGTTACCGCAGTTGCCCTCACATATGCACAGACACCATGGCTTTCGATCTCTGGACTTACGAGTTTTGCCTTACCTGCGACAAGCAGGTGCAATCTGACGCCGCAACCTACTGCTCTGAGCCTTGCCAGATGATAGACTCAGAAAGGGCAAGGTTACCTCCCAGCTCGCAAGTGAGCTCCCCTGAATTCCCTCCGCCTCCCACCGAGTTCTATGTCTCCTGGGCGTATAGCCCAAGTACCGCACGATCCTGCGAGACTACGGCTCAGAAAAGGCACTGGATCCATTATATGATGCCCGATACTGAGCAAGTCAGCGCAACTCAAAATCTCAAACACGTAAACTCTCATAGTAGCCTTGGCTCCATGCAGAGTACGTCCTCCACCCGCAAGGCAGGTCACCTGTCAAATAAGGCGAGGATGGAACTGCGAGCATACACTGTCTTATTCGAGCAGGCGACAGTGCAGCGGAGGCGGTCTTACTAGCCAGCATTGCTGCGATGTCTTGCGTTCAGCCAATATACTGCATCATGTCTATGTATACCTTAAACGGCGGGCCTGAAGTCGACTGGGAGGTTTATGCGACGATAGAGAACGCGACTTATTCCAAACTCGCTCATCGGGCGACATATAATCACAATACCTACCTCACTACGCCACTTTTCTCGGCGACTTTTACTGCAACAAGGTGGTAAATTTATCTGGTATAAAACATGCCGTTTCCACCTTATCACCATTGTGGACAGTTTGACTATAATGGTGATCTGGGTTCTGTAGGCGGACAGTACTTATTTGAAAAATAAAGTTCTCGTAGATCACCGCATTTAAAACGCATTTGTCGCAAAAGGCCCACGAGCTTAAGGAAGCCATATATAACTTCTCCAAATAGGTTATCGCCCTCAGCCTTGTAATTGATATCTTTGATCATGGCACATTGATAGTGAAGCCTAACATCTCCAGGCAATGCAAAGCTGATAGCAGCAGGCATTGATACCCATGACCAGGAAGGGCCTATCAAGGTGACTTGTGGGTTTCATACCTAGGTGTGCCCGCCTTGCCTGCCAGCTCTGTGGGTGTCGTGTTATAGTGCTGCCATGAAGTGCTCCAGAGAAGATTTAAAATTATTGCTTCTCTCCATAGCCCGTCGATATATTGGAAATCCGTTTGGCTCTGCGTTATTTGAGCACTTTGAACAATTCCGGGCGACCTGTCAGAATGATAAGTAAGGTCTCGACGAGTATAGTTCTCTACCAGGTCTTGCCACAGTCGGCCTGTATTAGGCTGAAGATTTATCATTTTGTAGGCCAATATACTATGCTGGTTTCTCTCAGGTGTCGACCCATCTTCGGAAATTGTGTCAGTGCAACAATCCCAGACTAGCTCTGAGTCTGTATAATGGACTATTCTTGTTGACAGTACATTCTCCTGAAAAGCCCACCCACGTTTAGAAAAAGGACCAAAGTCGTGCCCTAAACTTTCCAGTTTCTCATAGCTGTGACTTCTATCCTGGATAACAATGTTTCATATTGTTCCGTCGACCAACTCATATTCTTCTTCAACAGATTGCGTTATTCCCCGCCTGGCACGAAGGATTCCGCTTTGTGCATGGGATGCAGCAGATGCAGCTATCGTAACATGTGCATTTTTGAACCATTCACCCATTTTCGCCGATTCGACCTCCCAATCTTGCAGACTGTCTTGTAAATTATAAAGGCTGTCCACCCAAAGGTAGTCAATTGCAAATTCCCTTGTAATATAAACAGCGTCACGAATTGCTTTAGGCAATTGCGTTAAAGATATACCTTTCTTATGCTTCTCTAATGAAGTAGTCGTTGTCTTTAAGAGATGCTGGCTATCACCCTAGTAATAGCTCAAGTTTGCATAGGGACCATGAATATTCCCAGCGTCGTGTGGAGTGGGCTCCTCACTTGGCTTTCCGATGACAATAATACGCTTTCGCAACGGGAGAGCATTTTGTTGAATGCGACTGCGATGACGTGTACGGCAATTTTCGAGTCAGTCTTTGATGAAAGAAAAACATTGGCCGCTATTTGGGTTGATAGAGATACCATCCACAACCCCTCTTTCGCTAGGCAAAATAAAAAAAGTTCCACCAAAACTCGTTAACTTCACTTACACGAATGTCAGCCTAAATATATAGCTACTCAAAAGAAATTACCTCTATTGATTATAAAAATGATTGGATGTGATGATTTTGACCTTATCCCTTTGAGCGGTACAGCCCTTCAGCGGGGTCACGACAGGGGTGTAGGACCAATTAAAATGAATAAAACTAACGGTATTTCTCTCTAATACTAATTTGTATGATGGTAAAAGTCCCAGCAGTTTTGATTGTTACAAAGAGCTAACTTACAGACTTGGCAAATATCTTACGAACTTCCGGTACCCCGCACGTCCTAACCTTGTGACTAAGCAAAGTGGGGCGAGTGGGCACTCATACCCGCACAGCCGGCTGTGCGTTTAGAGTCACGTGAATTCGCACAGCCGGCTGTGCGGATAAGGCCACGTAAGCTGCTTTGAGGAAATCTGCACATCCGGCATACGATCAATTCAATTCATCTTCCTTCAGTATTTACATTACCAATAAAGCGGTTCTTGACTTC
>PVQB02000911.1:0-14400 GCA_002980475.2 Fusarium beomiforme | reverse complement strand
TATATGTACCTTAAGGTAAGAAAATACTAGTAATATCTTTAAAGCTAAAATAAAAAATAAAAATATATTTATTTACTAGTAAGTATTATAAGTAAAATAAAGAAATAAATAAAAAATCATTTAACTACTATATTAAAAACAAAGGTTTTTTCTTGCCATATCTATTTGCTTTCCCATTCCACTCCGTTCTTCTTACTCTCTTCTTTCTCTCGTTCCTCAACCGGGCAAACTTGGTAGTAAGGCGGAAGGTAGCCTTCGTGGTAAGGTGGCAGGCTTTCTCGAGCCAGATTAACTGCATCTGCTGTTCCTTCGCCCATACAACAGGAGCACCATACACCAGTCTTTGCGTCATGCAATTTATCCCACCATAAACAGGCAGTAATCCCCATTATATTCCACTTAGAAGTATCCTCAAATAAAGATACTTCCCGCACTGTCCCTAAGAAACCTTGTATGTCTTCGCAGGGACAGCCCTCTTTATGAACACGAGTCTCTCGAAGAAACCTAAGGATGTCTTCAGGTGCAAGCACTCTCCTGTCTTGAGAGGCAACTGGATGGCCCTGAGCATCTAAGACCTTAGGTCTCTGCCAGAGCCATGCATGTGCGACAAGTGAGATCAGCAGTCTCCGCTGAGCGTAATGTAGTCTTTGCTGCCTTTCTGTATCAAAGGCTGGCGAGTGGAAGAGATTGACGACAGATAAAAGTTTCTTTTGTATTCGGGATTTAAGAGACTCTTCATCTGCCGCTTTCAGCAAGAAAATGCCTTCTTTATCTAAGAAGATTGTAGATGGGTTGATCCATGGAACCGATGGAAGGTTCTTTAATGACTTAAGTTTCTTTACAACTGCTTCCCTCATCTCGTGAGGTTCGCGATAGATAGGCGCGCAGAGTGTCTTTCTTGGGAGGGATATCATCCTTGAATTGGTAACAACAGTTGTTCAATGAAGTATTGAATTAGTAATAGCTTAATACTTCAGTTCAGTAGACATGTTCTAAATCAGTTATCTAGTTATATAATAAACCTGAGGCTTGCCGTGAAACCATCAACAATTTTTCATGCCAAGGGTCATTAAGCGCCAGTTGCTAATTTTGATACAACATCTCGAAACAAGCGCCCAGAGGGGACATTATCACATAAGCTGCATCTTTCGGCACCTACAGGGAGCAGGAAACGGGAAACGGGAAACAGAAAACAGAAAACAGAAAACAGAAAAAAGAACACAAGAAACAGGATCAGGGGCCTAATTTCAAAAGATGTAATTAACATATTAAAGCACTTCACAGCCCTAGGAGCTTTCGAAATTTTGACAAGATCATCCTTGAAAAGAATCATGACACGCCCAGAAGCAGCCCAATCATCTGACTCTACTTGCAAAGTCACTAAACGCAAGTTTTCCCCTGCGCAATTGCAGCGCACCTTACGACACAAGAGATGCAAGACCCTTATCAGCAAGAGTGACCAGCTCCGCAAGCTCGGTGCCAGGGTTTATACAGCCGTTGAAGTCAATGGGCGCTACCACGTCTATTCATCAGAATCTTCCGATTCTTGGCCGCCAACGGAAGGAAGTCTTGTAAGTATAAACCGATTTGTAGAGAGAGGACATGCTTATAAATAAGCAGAGCAAGAATTACCCAGTGCCACTCAGGTACTGGCCGCATATGAAGGAATTCTCACAGGACCAGACAAACCAAGAGAAGGAGGAGACAGAGAACAAGGAAGACAAGGTAGAGAAAGAGGGAAAAGAGGCAACAGAGGCAAGAGAACAGAAGGAGACCTAGTAGCTAGTAAATATGTCTGCACTATTTTTTAAGTCAATTCCCCAGAAAATTTGTTATTAAATAAGTACTTATTCAAGGTGACAAAAATAGCCTGATCTTAGGACTGTATTACTGTGCAAATTGGTTTGTCTCCGGTGTATACACTGTGTAGACTGTCCGCTGGTAGGTCTGAGCGTTAGAGACAAGGATTGAGACATGATATGTGCCACTAGTAAACCTTCTCACCCTCCTTTCGCAACCAACAGCTTTCTTGCATGTAACCTATATCATGTGTTCACCTTCGTACAGACAGCCAGGAGCCTAAATTTGGAACAGTTGCTTGCAGATTTACATTCGAACCACATAGCAGTAAGCTATAAACAGTCGTGCCGCACCGTTGTAGCATGACTGACAGACAAATACCCAAACAATTGCCTTATCACTATACCATTATTTCTTCAGCTTGCCTATCTAGCTATGGATTCACCTACGCCTAATACCGACTCTGTCAGATTGAAGGCTATGGCATTGGCTGAGAAGATCAGTCAAGCCTGGGCCACTATCGTTACCTCCCATGATCAAGCTGGCTTGCAGGAACTACGTCTCTTGCTTGCTGGGCATGATGGCTGGTTGAGCGATCTCCAAGACGAGGAAAAAGCTGCTGCAGAGGATAAAACCATATGTGTACAGGGGGTAAGTCGTATCTTAAGCTAAGCTTCGACTCTATATTAACCATTGGCAAAGAAGAGAAAACGCTCACTGTCCCCCGATGCCGAACGAAAGCGCCATTGCAAACAGAAAGAGTCCAATAAGCCACCTGCCTCAGAGGGCTCCACGGATGGCAATTCAACTCCCGAGATTTGTCACGATGCACCTGTCAATGGATCCATAAATACTCTCCAGGTTGAGGCCGGTCCTCTCCAGCTTGAGACTAGTGCTATCCAACCCAAAATCCAACCAAAGGCAGGAGATGTTTATTGCATCTACCATGAAGAATCTCAACGACGCCTTGCAGCGGTAATCCTCCCGCTTGCGAACCCCTGCACTATTGGCATCTCAGGTACAATGGAGACATTGGGCTTATCTATGAATGTACCAAACTGTGTTGTTTTTAACGTGAACTCCGGGCAGCTTGAGTGGCGTGATGGATATAGGGATGGTGAAGCATCGTCACATGCGCGGAAATACCCAGTTATTTATGTTACAGGCCGCAATTTCCCTGAGACCGGGGCAGTAGGCTGGGTTTCGACCAAGGACCTACAAGTACTCGACGAACTCAGGCTACGAGCATCCGGTGTGCCATTCTATCGGACTGTAAGGGCCTATCTGGAGAGGCGAACGCTTTGTCAAACATTCCAGGCAAGACTAGGTGATTTTGAAACTCCGTCGGGTATGTCTACAATTTCCTTCGCAGCTTATAATACTCATGCATGGCTTTATAGTTGGGAACAGCAGAGATCTCGGATCTCATGGCAGTTCGAGCTTCTTCACGGGAGATCCCCTGGCAGCACCAAACGTCTACCTCATGGGACCAGATAAGTCCCGCTTCTCGTGCGGACAGAGTTCTTGGTCAGCTCAGTCTTATGGCCGTTTTATCATGCGAGGTCATCTAAGGAAAGCACCAATACCACCGCATCGCAAACTGCCAGCGCCGCGCCCAACAAACCCCAACCTTTCTCCCGAACGGAAGATGCCAAGTACTTTGAACTTGCCAGACTCCTGTCGCCTGACGGGATTCGCCATTGGTAAATACGCACCGAAAGCCACCACTTTACCCCCACTGAACACCCTGAAAGACTTTGCGTTTGGTGCCCAGCTGGGACTCTTTGAATGGCCAGAGGAGCTTTCGCCGCGCATCCTCAGCATGTTGAGCAGAAAGCTCAAGGTGCAGGGGATTGAACCGCTTCCAATTGATTTTAAAAACTCGCAAGGAAAGCTCGAATGCCCATTATGCTTCGAATCAAAGGGGTTTATCCAATGTAACCGATTTGCAGCACATCTCAGGATGAAACATTAGAGATAGCTTCATAGGTTGCTAAATGCTACTATCAGATGAGACGAGAAGTGTGTATAAAAATAGCCCGTGAGAGTGTGGCTTCCTAGGAAGTCGGCGCTTAAAGAAACCTTGGGATAGTCAACACAGGTTTCCTATAAGAGCTAGTTACTCCCCTATTCCCCCTACTACTGTCTTCCTCGTATGCAACCCTTTGACGACGCCTTAATGTCTTCTCAGCAGGCTACCTTCGTGCTTGATGCAATATCAGAGATTCAAAATAACGGACATCTGGATGAGCGCGTATTAATGACGGCCTTACTTCAGCGACCTCTCGCTAATAGGAATTTTATCCGGTCGTTTGCGCAAGCTCTTTTGGATACCTGTAGCAACATACACGACTCTTTAGTACAGGACAGCCGAAGTAACATTCCTCGACCACTTTCAGAACAGGTTGGCCCTGACAAAGAAAGGCCCCGGGCCAAGAGAGCCAGACATCGTCGGGATACGCCTCGGCTAACTGTCCTGACAACTACCTTGAAGCCTAGCACCGAACTTGATACCGCACCAAGCATGCTATCACCTTCGAGCTTAAACGCACCAAGCCCTCAGAGAGATCATAATGAGAAACACAGCGCACAGGCCTGCCTCTTCCCACAGGAGCCCAGACTGGATCTCGTTAGTCAGAGTATTGAGGAGTTCATCCGAGAAAGTCAATATGAGGTGTCATATTTCGCCTCAGCAGAGAACTCGGAAAGGACATACGAACTTCTTTTAGACCTTCTTGACGGTGATGCCGTTGGTACTGAACGACGAGAGGAAGAAGCCCGATGGACCGATGGTGCTGAGTGGTTATCTTTACTAGAATCGGGGCGAAAAGACCGAAAGAAAGGAACGATTTGTTATGCAATAACGGCTATAGCATTTGCTAGATGGCATGCGACGCAGATGCAACTTGTTAGGGATGATAGAACAAATCAACAAGCGTCTCAACAGGTATCAGCAAGGATTCTCAACTCATATAGCGATAATGATATATCCAGAAGGGAGAAGCAACGCAAGAGTCTGAACACACATCTTACTCGAGGGAGGAAGTGGCTCCGGTTAGTCGAAGCACTAGGTTTGGGTATATTGTTCAAGAAGGCTTGGTATAGGCTCCCACAAATTCGGCATCTTGCGCAAATACTAACTAACCACAGGAAGCTTGCCAAGTCACCTGAGTCAGTGGTGAATGAAATAATCGAAGTGATGCCGTATGACGAGAAGAAGTTGACAGTCTTGCGACTTTTGGGGGGTCAAATGAGACTGCTGTTGCGAACAGGCAAGACAAATTCTGACTTGTTTCGCAATGATCTTGAGAAGCAAGGGCTGGCTTCTCCTCGTGCTGTATTAACTCCTTGTTTCACGCAACTGCAAGAGATTCAAGACTCAGTTACCGGTGACGAACTTCTCGTCAAAGACGCAAACTATAGGTTCCCTGTTGGCTCACTACGGTTACTTAATGGCCAACAGTGGGTCAACCAAGACGTTATTTTGGCTTGCCTGCACCTATCGGATCGATTACCTTTTATTCGGGTTGGTAACTTCCATATCGCTCTATCAGACCAGTTGAAACGCCCTTTACAAATGGCGCGGAAGAATATCCGACAATGGCGCCGGCAGATAAAAGAAAAGAACTGCTTGGTCTTTTTATTTCCAGTCAACTGTGATGGTGGACATTGGAGTCTTCTGGAGATCAATGACAGGGAACGCCTTATAACAAACTATAATGGGTCTGATAAGTATATAAAGGTTCAGAGTTATATTATTAATTATAGGTATAGTACTAATTATTAATTAGGAAGCATGTAAAACTGAATTCCCTGAGTATTTATATATTAAGGGAGTAAGTGTTCTAGTTTTCCAAGCATGTCTATAGCTAATAAGAGGAGAAAACAACACCCCAACAGGATGGACATAATTGTGGCCCACTGGTTATACGATACGCAAGGCGCCGGATGCTAGGCCGCTCTGTCTTGGAAAAATATGATGAGAGAGAAATAAGAGCCGAAGCTGTAAGGCTCTTACATTCAGCGTGGATGAGCGGCGAGCTGCATACTGCCCCAGTACCAAAAAAGCGGAAACGCAATACTGAGCCTGAATGCAATAGCTCAGATGGGGACTCACCAAAAGAAATAATTGAACTAAGTGACTGAATCAGGTAGCAGGATGCTGCGAAGTAAGAACTTGAAACTTGAAACATGGAACTTGAAACAGTTTTCGGATCTTTATTAGATAGTGAGGAACAGTTACACAGTTACAGTCTTTCGTTACAATACTCTATAAAAGCCTTGCCTTCCCAGAGCCCTGGAAGATAGAAAGGAATTTATCTAACGCAAAGATGGATTACCTCAAAACTGCACCGATGCCTCCACAGAAACAGCGCCAAGGCCAACATAAAGCATCCTATAATGATATGGTGTTAGAAGCTCATGAAGCCCCTGTTATAAAGTGCGCAATCGCTGCCTTATCTAATTGGATATTCCTGGCTGGGTTTGTAGTCTTTCCTGGCACGTTTACATCACTCGGTCGGGCTACTTTGCTCGGCGAATCTGAAGCAGGTAGAGCTGTGCAGCAGGTAATTCGGAATACACCTCTTCTTGTTATAGGTATTCTCTGTTGCTTGGCAGGAGGGTCTGGAATAGGGTGGACTGCATGGACGTTCAGGAATAACTATGTTTGGCTGGTCGACCGTATCTTCATGTGAGCTACCTATTATCTTATGCAGTAATTGCAGAGCTGACTGAGACTAGCCCAGGACTTCTCAACTCGATAGTAGCTCTTCTTATGAGTCTAGTCAACATATACACTGCACAAGACGGAGAGTGGTCAACAACGGCAATAGTGACTGTATGTATTATTGGGGCATGGGGAATAGGAACAGGTTTAATGCTTCTGATTTGCGAGACATGGGTACTTCGAAAGCTAAGACGATGATTGGGCAATGGAAGTTGCACCTACGGTCTCTGAACATCGACCCATCCGGCTTCTGGCTCTTCTAAGTGCAGTCTCTGAGCTTGTTCGGCCTTGCTACCCCCCAGTTGAAGTTGTTCAGTCTGCTTCTGTATGTACTCTATAGTACGATCCATAGGTGGCTTTTCAGTCCACTCAAGCCACGAGGCTAAATAGTTCTTTTTCATAGCCCTTGCGAATTGAGAAATTTGCCTCGTGTCTCCCCCATAAGTTATGTGTCGAGATGCTCCATGCCTCATGAGAATATCAATTATCTCTATGGCTTGTGGCTCCTCCAGGTAAAGGGCATACATAGCAGGCGTGAAACCAAATGCATCGACGCAGTTCGCAGGGATTTCCCACTCAACGAGGAAACTTATAACTATGCTCCTGCTTCCTGCTCTCGCGGCAGCATGTAGACCATTTGTGCAAGATATACCGCGGGGGTCAGCACCATTCGAGAGTAGAAATTTGGCTGTATCGACACCCCCGTTGAGCAGAGATAGACAAAGAGGACTCGGGATTTCCTGATCGCAGGTTTTGTTCGGGCCGGATGCAACCAGAAGTACCTCTAGTATGTTGGTCTGATTGTTGTACGCAGCAAATGAAAAGAAGTCCAGGTTGATCTTTTGATAAGAAGAAGCATAAACAAGGTTCCCCTGTTGATCCACTTGAAAGTCCCGCGAGGGGAATAGATTCGGAATTGTAACTTCATCTACAATGTTGCTGGCGGTTTGAATATCGAATAGACACTTTTCCATGAAAACGGAAGCTGTGCTGAGTAATCCCATCTTAGTATAAAGAATCTGATCCTTGAGAGACATATTGATAAGAGGCTTTGAACTGTGATGAATAGTTGATGAGAGGGAATGATGATAGAAGAAGGGAAAGAGCTGCCTGCTAAGGGGTCTGGCTGCCATTATATAGTTATACTGACAGTGAAATGGTTTCCAAATAGGCGTTCTGGAGTTATGGAAGATTCTGCCTGGCAGATCATCCTACATAGTCTTCAAGAGACAAATTCTGCCTCACTTACGTATACAATCAACCATTTCACCAGCTCGTCACAACGTTCAGCCAATAAGTCAACGAATTCTATACGTGTTAGCCCTTCATAGAGGCCATGGTCATAAGTCTGCATGTGGTTGACCAAGGTGCTGGCCAAAAGATAACGAGTATTGCCAATAAGAGCTTCCTTTAGGATCACGAGATGAGTTTATAGGCTCCTACGAGGCATTATTATCTTACCAAGCCCCTTTTTTACACATTCATATGTGAGCTGGTCATTCCTGGCCCATGTTTGAAGCCTGGGTGGTCATAACTATCCAATCCGTGGACTTGGAACTCGTCATCTGCGAACAGGGGAGCAGTAGTCACGAGTTTGCATTTCAGCCAGCCAAGCAGAAGACCAGGAGTGGTACAGCTTGGCCTTTCAAACAGCCCTCCCTCGCCTCATTTGAATCATTGATCCAATAGATTGACAATCCAACTGGCTATCTCGCGGTTAGGAACTTTGTCAATCACCTGCAGGTTTACCACCAGAGGCCATACGTGCGCCAAATAGGGACGTATGTCTGAAGTTGTTGGGCACTTCGGCGAGGCAGTATTTACTCTCTAAGCCCCCCTTTTACACTTTCTTAAGCGCCTTGTTCATAGCTGTCGCAAATCTAAACCCACCATCATCGTCTCTGTCCAATCTGGGAGTTTAGAAATGGTCATTCGTACACAGGAGATATGGTTATTGGTAGTCTCCTCGTCCGAGGTGCATTTCAGCCGGCCATGCAAAAGACCAAGAGTACGTCATCTATCCAAGTGGTGCTTCTTTTCTAGAGATGACTCACGTTGTCTTTAGGGATCTGGCGGAGCATTTAAGGGGCAAATGCCCCTCTTAGATTCCCTCCCAACTTTCTTCCTGATTATCACTAAAGATTAAACAGTCTCGTTCAAAGAACAAATCACCCTTTGTTATCAACATACAATGCCTTGCTCTCTCCTTTCCTCCAAGACTCATGGATCTGAACTAGTTGTCAGGTCAACCCATGCTTCTCAAAATAAGAGGGTTTACTTGGAAGGAACTGTGTTTCCCCTCGATGCCTTTACCTTTTCCCCTCGACTTTCCTTTAAGCCCCTGGATGGAACTTGTATCGAGGTCCCTCCACTTTGCTACGCTGTACTCACTGGCTCAGTGGACGATGTTCTCGTTATCCTTGCTGAATCGAAGAGGACTGAACAGTTCCAGCGCGACCTAGACTACGGTCTGTTTTTCGCCAGTCGATCTGAAAATATCTCCGCAGCTGATTTGCTTCTCAAGTCTGGCGCAAATCCGGGACGGCCATTCTCATCAAATGCTCTACATGGTGCAGCAAGCCGGGGAGAACTGGATGAGATAGGCAAATATGCCTCATACCCTAATGTTTCAATTGACGTTCAAGATGAAACATTCGCAACACCGGTCATCTACGCCATGGATCTGGATTCTCCATATGATTGGGAGACTATCAAGTATCTCTTTATGATGGGAGCAAGGCCTGAGGCTAAAGTCGGAACTTCTGATTACACATATGCCCAGATTGCAAGAGAAAAAGGGAAAGAGGATTTGGCTAAGAAACTTGAAGGTTATAAAGGTTGGGTTGGACCGTTATACAAGAAGTCTGTTTCAGATGTGAAACTGCACAGATCCCTACTCTGGGTCACAGTTCGCTACGAATGTCCGGAATTTCCAAATGCAGGCTGGGACCATACGTCATTGGAGCTGTTCCAGGAACTAGATGACGATCAACTTAGGAGGGAGGCAAAGAGGATGTTGGAAAGGAAAATCTCCAGACGAAGGGGAAGAAGAAGTATTATGAAAGGAGGTAAGGGATCTAAGTAATGCTTTATTAAAGCAGTATATGATATTTTAGCTAACTAGGGTTGCTTATGCATTAAATTCCACTCTTCTGCTGCTGCTTCAAGTTGCCGTGCCAGGTCATTCTTCTCCATTGCCAAAGCGTACTCAGTATAAGTCCACGATGCCTCGCCACATTCAAGAGTAGGGTCTGCTCCCAAGTGGAAGAGACATTTTACAGTTTCCCAGTCATATGGTGACTTCAGTCTCATAGCATGAATAACTGGTGTCGCAAACGACGCATCTGTCTACTGACTTAGCTATACTGTATTACGTATTCTTTTATGTTATTATACTGGTTAAATATATAACATGAAAATATTGATATAACGAAAAACTAAAAGCTAGTTTGATGCTTATCTTTATTTATTTGTATCTTAGGTATTATCTGCTCTCTGAAAGGTGAATTATTTAGATACAGTCCATATGGCATAGCATAGTAAAGAGCTAGTACATAAGAAATATTCTCTGCTTTCCTAAAATAGCTTATGGCCTGGACGACGTAGGGCATTAGCACTAGATACATTGATGTCTGCCACTGATATGCACACCTTCACGAACCACGTGCCCGCTTGACTCCTCGATTAACCTCAGAATCGTCCTTTGGCTGCTTGTTGTTAGGCTGGAAACTACTGTCCTCCCCTATCGTACAGCTCGATCCTCGACTCGAATTAACTTCAGTTGGTGATTGTGGTGCCGATTGCGCAAGCATTTCAGCCAAATACCATTTCTCCAGCTTCCGTGCAATATCAGCATAACACCAGCTCTGATCGCCAAATGTCCTATAAGGACTCGCTCCTAATCTAAAGAGAAGTTCAATAGTACTCCAAGCCGCCGTTTCCTCTTGATCCCCGAATATAGCATATATAACTGGTGTTGCAGATGATCCATCGGGGACATCAGGGTTGGTATCGTGCTTTTTGATATACTCAGATATCTGGCTTTTCAGCCCTCGCCAGGCCGCACCATGCAAACCATTAGAAAAAGACTTCTGCCCCGGGTTTGCTCCGTAGCCCAAAAGTAAATGAGCGGTTTGTACCTTCTCCTGGCGGTTTGCTAAGAATAAGGCCATATCTAAGTCCATCTGTTTGTCCACTATTTCAAAGAGGAGCAGATGCTTGATAACATCATCCGAGCCTTGTAACGCAGCGAGACATAGCGGGGATAACATCATCTTAAACACCCTGGGACAGTGGACTAGGCCATCATTGTCTGACTGGAGGGCACTGAAGGGGAAAATAGGGTCATCGAAGTCTACAACTTGAGAGTTGTAAGTGGAGGATGGGCCAGGGAAGGTCTGCGTTGTATTGACAATACACTCAGATCGAAAGATGGGAGCGAACTTGAGAGGCATTGTAGATTGAGTTGATTATCGATGAAAAGAGAGATGTATGATATTTGGAGCGAGATGTCTCGTAAAATGGTATGATGGTGGTAAAGAAGAAAGTTAGGGGAGAAATAGAAAGGGGGAGAGTCCCTTTAAGTACTGCGCTGGGGCAAGATAATATAAGCAATCGCCTCGAGCTTTCGTCTCTTGGTCTTTTACATGGCCGGCTGAAATGCAACTCGTATGATACCGTCAAGGGAGCGCTTAGAAAGTATAAAAGGGGGGCTTAGGAAGAGTAGAATGCCTCGCCAGAGCCTAAAGACATATCCAAAAACACCAGAGCGATACTCCTATTGGAGATACTCACTGCCTCATGGCCGACAACTTGGTCAATCGCATGCAGACTATAGCCAGTATGATGGGCCAACGCGTATTCTATTCAGTGAGTCATTAGTTGGACAAGGTGATGGGCGGTTTGTAAAGAAGCTACGGTAGATACCGATGTCGAGATATATCATTCGCCACGTTAGTTGTGTATGCCTTGCTACTTACCTAACCTTGTCACTAGGTTAACTACTAAGTTGATCTTCTGGCATGGAACAGATTCTCCTTTTCAAATCATAAGGGCACTTATGTCCAGTTTAACCCTAAGCTGAGTCTGCCTGCCTTGCGCATCCTGAGACGCATGCGAGCAACCTCATCACAACCTCAACTCCCTGTTCAACCAATAACTCGACGAGCTTGATATGTGTTAGCCCTTGATATCGGCCATTGTGATAAGGTTGCATAGTCAACCAAGCTGTTGGCCATATGAGCGCGAGTATCTCCAATGAGAGCGTTCCTTTGAGATCATGAGATGTATTTATGAGCTCTAATAAGGCATTTTTATCTCACCAAGCCCCCTTTTTATACATTCCTAAGCGCCTTAGCCATTATTGGCCCAGTCTTGAACCCAAGGTCGTCTGACCGGTCCATGGATGTGGAATTAGTCATTTGGAAGAGAGCAGTTGGTGGCCTCTACGCGAGTTCACAGATCAGCCGGCCAAGCAGAAGACCAGGAGTAAGTCACCTATGTCATAATGCTTCTACCTCGAGTGATTGCCCGTGTTCTCTTTGCCACTCCCGTACACTACTTAAGGGCCATCCCCCCTCTTTGTTTCACTCCTAACTTCCTCCTCTATCACGATTAAAACATTAACAACTCAGCTTAAAGCCTCAACCATTGATCATCCTGTTTTATCTCTCCCCAATGTCTCATTCACGCCAGTCTTCTAGCTTTGGAGCTGAGTCTCTTGTTGACTTGGCACAGAGCGTACTCAAGCACCTCTCGGCTTCTGTTTCTAAGACAGAGGCTACTACCTTCGATGGAACTGTCTATCCACTCGATGCCTTTTCTCTTGACCATCGCCACGACCTGTTCTACTTTCCTCCCGGCGAGACTCAACTAGAGGTCTCTCTGCTAAGCTGGGCTGCATACAACGGCCTAAATGAGGTCATCTATGCACTTATTGGCATTTCAAAGCAAAATGAACAGCTTCAAGATCAACTTGATGATGCTCTCTTCTTGGCCCACTTCGCCAACCACATAGAAACAGCTGATTTGCTCATGGACTTTGGAGCAAATCCAGGACGGAAATTTCGATCCAATGGTTTGCATGGTGCTGTTAGACGGCGACAGATACCTCAAATCAAATTATATATCAGAGACTTCGGAGTTCCTGCGGATGTTGAAGATAGGGATTTTGCAACACCGGTCATGTATGCCATGCAGCTTGAGCATCCGTATGATTTGGAGACTATCTCGCATCTCTTTTCATTAGGCGCGGATCCTCAGGTTGAATTTGGTGATGAGGGTTGGAATTATGCCCAATATGCATTGGCTATGGGGAAAAAGGATCTAGCAGAATGGCTTGAAGTAAAATGGGCTGAAGCAGAAGCAAAAGCAAAGCTTACTGCACGGAGTACACCCACTTCAAGCCGCGAATCAAGTTGCACGATTGGCCGGGACTAGTGGCATATTTCAATGATTACTTTCCTTCTCTGAGTAGCTATGACTTATCTACTATTTGAGCTTATCCTTATGTTGCCGCACATTGGCTGTCTTCTAGACTGAATCTACAAACCTACAAATTCACAGCTTCAGTCATCATAGAACTCTACACTCCAGCGTATTATTAATAGTCTCAATCATTTGGCATCTGTTTTTTCACGTCCAACTAGCCCTTACTGTCTTTTTTTGCCGAATTGGTCTATTCTAGGACCCCAAAGAACTGGTAGCCCTGGTTACCAACCTCACCAGCAAACTTTACCCGTAAAGCACATGTATATATCCTCTATGATCAAAAGTCATAGCCACTTATTTCATTATTAATAAGTATGCACAGATGGAAGGTCAGCAGGCTCTCGGATTCGGCTACTTTGTGATGCCAAACCGCGAATCTAAATCCCAAAATACCATCCTCGCATCGCTCGAAGATCTATGGCACCTAAAAATACGGGCACGTCGCGACCTTGAAGTGGGCTCAAGCGGTTATATTATGGAGGATCTATCCTGGGGCTGGTGGTAGATAAGTTACTTATATTGATATGTGTGTTGGCGTAAGCCAACCAATTATAAGAATTATTTCCCGCATTTTACCATTGCCTCTTTTGATCTTATGCCTCTTTTCTATTCGTCATTGGCTCGCCACTAATGGCAATGCTAGTGCCCGCATTCTGTGCTAAGACGCGTAGACTAATAATACACACCGCATTCCATAACTACTCTCCAGAATCGTGCCGTATCCGAATTCAGAGTACGAGTCAGCCCCGGTAATAGTTTCAGGTCTTGATCCAGAAGCATCCAATATGAACTTCGCTGTTAGGGAAGGATCGATGGCGACTACATTCTGGTGTTGAATTTACTAACTCGTATTTTATCTATGCTCAGAATTTCCTAGCAGTCTCCTGGCGTTCTCTTACTTATCTCTAGCACTACTACCTCGAGCTCTTCTGCCTCCTGCCATCGTCCCTGGTTTCGGTATGTCGATGCCAAGTTGGCCATGCTCGTCAGCGTATTAGGGTGCTCCTCTCCTAGCATTCTCTTGCTTGACTCTATTACTGCCATGTCGAGCTCTTCTGCCTCCTTCCATCGTCCCTGTTTCCAGTACGTCGATGCCAAGTTGGCCATACTCGTCAGCGTATCAGGGTGCTCCTCTCCTAGCGTTCTCTTACTTATCTCTAGCACTACTACCTCGAGCTCTTCTGCCTCCTTCCATCGTCCCTGGTTTCGGTATGTCGATGCCAAGTTGGCCATGCTCGTCAGCGTATCGGGATGCTCCTCTCCTAGCGTTCTCTTCCTTGACTCTATTACTGCCACCTGGAGCTCTTCTGCCTCCTTCCATCGTCCCTGGTTTCGGTATGTCGATGCCAAGTTGGCCATGCTCGTCAGCGTATCAGGGTGCT
>PVQB02000906.1:0-20942 GCA_002980475.2 Fusarium beomiforme | reverse complement strand
TTGTGATACCTCAGAACGGATGGGGCTACGAGAGGCCTTCAAATCGGTATCATGATGATGATGAAGGTTATGTGGAGGTTGGAGGCGTAATTGTACCTGCGCCGAGGTCGCGGGCGCGAACGGGTCGGGTTAGAAGATAACCGCACAACACCAGCCTTGAAGCTCTAAATTAAATGAAATTAATATTGCAAATTATATGGAATCACAGTGATTGATTGATATGACTTTTATTTCCTTGTGATCATTATAGATAGCTGCAGCTTATACAGAAGTCAGGTTATCCGGTTACGGTTTCGACCGGTTACGGGGTTTTGTCGCCCCCTCTTTAGAGGGGGGGGCAAAGGCACTTTTCAACCCGCCGGGTACTCGAGATTTTCAGCACATTTTTCTTGCCACCCACGAAACGAGCCATTTTTGTCCATTAATACGAGGCGCAATTCGGGAAGTGACAGGTCAAGTATGGAGCAATTCCACGACAAATATGGGAGATCGTACATATATTGTCACACGCCCTTTTCGTTACACCACCGCCAATTTTATCAAAAGGGGCATAGTCATTTCCCCGAACGGCTGCCTCATTGCTGTAGTCCATCTCGATACGTTGCACATTTCAAAACTTGATGCATCTCTCAGCACGCAACAAATTAAGGCCCATGGCCCAATTGACGACCTCATATTCTCACCTGACTCAAGGCTCCTTATCATACTCTCGAACACATATAGTTGTAGCAAAGATCCACGAGATCGCAAAGTTCTACTATCTTTCTACGATATTGAGAAATTTGAGCTGGTTAGAATAATCGAGCACCTGAAAGTGGACCGTCGAATTGTGAATATTTCCCTGAACTCAGAACTTATTGCACTACCCACAGAAAGTGGCAACGACATCGACCCGAGGACCCATCTTAATATTATTGACATCAAGAAGAAAGGAATCACAAATAAACTTGCGCTTGGTCGGCATGTTCATACAGTTATCGTCGACCGCAATTTTGCGAGGTGTGCCTGGTTTACATACCGTGGCGAACTTTCAATAAGCAACGTTTCAACTGGGCAAGTGATTAAGCGCCTGACCTTGAATTACCCTCCAGCCCACATCAACTTTACCACCGGATCTAAGTTACTATCCACCAACACGGGCGACATAAAACTCAATCAGCAAGATACCATAACGAGTTTAGATCATTGCGATCGAATCGGGCTCGGCCTTAGTGCAGACTTGGCTTGGATTTTGTGGAACAACAGTAAAATCTTTTGGCTTTCACCAGCAATACGTCCACATTTAGCTAGGGTTAATGAGCCTCTAGTTGCAGTTTACGGGTCGACTGTTATGATAATTTCATCATCTGGAAAGGTCTTATTCTTTGTTTTTGATGTTGAAGTGCTGATGCGGATTGCTCCATCTTTCAGTGCCTGAGCAAGAACGGGAATGATTGTCGAGGTTGAGGAGGATGCCAGCGCTAATAGCCTTGTCGACAGACAAGCAAACTTGTTGATAGTTCATCTTGATAATGCTAAAATTCCTCCAACTTGACCAGCACCGTCTTTGTCTCCAAGAAGTTGTTAAGACTGACCGTGGTTCCCTCCCTGCCAACACCACTTGTTTTATATCCACCAAATGGCATATCCTTTGCCTGGGTTGGACTGGTACAGTTTACACCAACAGTGCCTGCTTCCAACCTCTTGGCGACCCGTAGTGCCCTGTCAATATTCTTGCTATACACTGCCGCATATAATCCAAACTCTGTATCATTAGCTTTACTTAATGCTTCCTCTTCCGTCTTGAAAGTGTTAATGTTGACCACGGGACCAAAGATTTCTTCCTTCATAATACGAGCATCCTCGTTGGTCTCCAGGAAGATTGTTGGATGGACGATATAGCCATTTGGAGTCGCTTCATGGTCCATACCCAAGATGCGCTTACCAGACTTCTTGCCCATCTCGATGTATGATCGCACATTGTTGTATTGGATCTCATCGGCTTGGGGTCCATGGTTGACCGTCTCATCCGTCGGGTCTCCAGCAGCGATAGCCTGAAACTTTGTCTTGAACGACTCAATAAAAGTCTCTGCAACGCTCTCATGCACGTAGATCCTTGAGTTCGCCATGCAGACCTGTCCACTATTCCATTGTATAGAGTACGCTGTCTCTGCCGCCGCCTTTTCAAGATCAGCGTCATCGAAGATTATCGCTGGAGACTTGCCGCCTAGCTCGAGGATGACGTTCTTGAGATTTGACTTGGCAGCTGCGGCTTGGATAAGTCGACCTGTTGGACCTGATCCTGTGAAGCTGAGGACTCGAACGTCCATGTGGCTGGAAAGAATGGAGCCGGATGTTTTGCCGTGGCCTGAAATGATATTGAATACGCCGGGTGGGAAACCAGCCTGTTGGACAAGGTGGGCAACTTTGGCGGACTAACGAGTGGTTAGTTCCCATATTGTACTAATGAGGTGAGATGAGAGATAAGTACTCACAGTCAAGGGTGCTTTCTCACTGCTCTTCAAGACTACAGTGTTGCCTGCCATGAGAGCAGGAGCACACTTCAGAGCAAGGAAAAGTACCGGCACGTTCCAGGGAATGATTGCCGCAGCGACTCCATAAGGTTGTCGTAGAGTAAAGTTCAAATGCCCGGGCATATTCAGACTGCTAGTTCCGAGCACTACCGCTCCAGCCTCAGCGTAGTAGTTGAATGTGTCAGCAGCGGCAAAAGCATCGAAATAGCCCTTCACTGGTCTTCCCATAGAAATTGCTTCCAGATATGCCAGTTCATGGTGTGACTGGAGGAGGAGTGAGGCAAGCTTCTTGAAGTACTGGCCTCTGTCCTTTGGTGAGAGGGCGGACCATGCTGGGAATGCGGCTTTGGCTGCTGCGACGGCGGCGTTGGTGTCGCTTTCACTTGCTTCGTGGACTTGGAATAAGTCAGTAAACTTTCTCAGATTATGCTTGAAGGGTGTTCAGGGCATACCTTGAGCTACGACTTGGTGCGTTGAAGGAGACTTCAGGTCAAATGTCTGCTTGTCTGATGACTCGACGAACTGTGGACATTAGTGTCGTCCCTCACAGTTCCTAAAGCTTTCACTTACCTCGCCATTGATAAAGAGACGTGTCTCGATCTCGCGTGGAGTCTTTGCGGCCGGCATGGTATAATACTGAGCTGATCAATGGGACTGTTACAAGATTGACTTTCTTCATGCAAATGTCTAGTCTGTCCTCACTGGCGCAAAGACTTATAAGTCTGGATGAACAGCGTGTAAGCAACCCCACTTGGATAGCCAAGTTGAGAAAGTCCCACTTGGAGGCGTCTGGGTGATGCATCCATCGGAAGGATGAGTCCGATGACATCCCCCGCAGTTGAGATTCCTTCCGATACCCAAGAAGCTCGGCATCAGTAATCAAACTATCCGAGTACATGCTATTTGTGAGGGGTATTGGCGTTACATTGCCATCGTATAGCCACCGCATGCTCGGAGCCTTTTGATGCTAGCCGCGCGTGTCTATCCGGGGCTTCCGCATCTATCTCGAAGTTGGGGTACTCGACTGGATGAAGTCGTAGACTATCTATGTCGTTCACTGCATGGCATGAGGCAACAAGCTGAGGGTCAGACTATCATCACCGTCTCTTCATTAGGATGTGTTACATCATCTTAACAGTCTTAATGAAGTTGAAGATTATGATTCTGGCCACATCCTCCACATGCCAATATGAGAGAGAGGCATCATGTGGGGCCAACTGAGTTGATACGTGACGTATTTACACAAACAAATCGAAACTTCAATTTACACTATGTAGAAGAAATCCAGTGACCAGTACTACATGCAATCCTCTCTTGCCCTAAAGTTCGGCGCTTAGCAACAAATAACAGATCAGGTCTCATATGCTGTCAGCTTCCGACTGCCAGGGTAGAGGCTTCTCCGCCGGCCTCACTGGCCCAACATCTCCACCAGGCTGTCGTCTCACCTGCCACTCCTCTATCTCCGTCTGATCCACAAAGTTCCCATGAAGTCCAAGACGAAGCTTCATTGGCAGATGAATAGTAGTCACAGGTCCTGCAGCAAGATTTTGTGCGTCAAAGATGACTACATCGTTGCGCAACACATCTAGATGGTTCAACAGGGCAATAAGCCATCCTTCTCCCTCTGCGCCGTCTTTCTTGGGTATGAAAGACGGTTCTTGGAATGTTGCGCAGGGACCGGCCCAGAAGACATCTTCTACTCTTTTGTCCCATGTATAATGACCCAGGCAGTTGAATAGTCCGCCAGCTGGCGAACCGCACTTAGCAGCGTTGTACTCGCGTGAACCATCGATCTTTGCTTGCCAGAAGTGATTGTACTTCTTTGTAACATAGCGGTCATCAATTCGAGAGAATTCACCGCTAGTGTCCCACTCTTCACTTGGCTGTACGCGCGTTCCTGATGGACTCTTAGGATCAAAGATCCATCGCTTAGTCGGGCTGTTTAAGCGGTTCCGCTTGGCAACAGTACCAGCTGGTGTATCTTCCGGTGGGAAGAAAAAGAACACATTACCGTCGGCGACAGTAAGATCGAATACAATGTTACCCTCCTCGTTTTCATAGCAGCCTGCTACATGGCCATGGAATGCTGTGGACCGTATCAGTAAGCACCTTATTATATCTCCGCGTCAACTGACCGTTATCTGACCGGAACCAAATAATGTCTTCGGGCTTTCCATTTCGCCGCGGGACAACGCCATACCACTGGTCTTCATTTGGATCCCATGCCCAATGATTGCCTCCTTTCTCAAGTCTTTCGGAGTTGCACTTTAGAGGTGTCATCGGGAGAACGACATAGTTCTTACTGATGCCGCAATCATGAATCATGCCGCAGAAAGGAGCTTCATACCAAGCTTCCTCTGTCTTGACTCCATCTTTATCAATTGTCCAAACAGCAATCTGGCGGGACCCATCGTTTCCATTTCCGCCGGCTTCATAGGCAAAGCAAATCATTTCGCCAGTCTCGGGATCGAATTTGGGATGGGCAGTCATTGTTGGTGACTGGATCTGTCCTTCAAAGTCGTATCTACCGATGGTTTCCAAAGTCACTGGATCCATGGCGTATGCAGGTCCGTCTTCTTTGGAGGCTAGGAGCATTCCTCTCCAAAAGGTGATGTTGGTGTTTGCTGCTGTTCTGATGACTGACTTGACCAATTCAGAATCCGTGAAAGGATTGCGGTATCGGCCAAACAAGCTTCTTCTCGCTTTTGTTTCGGCCAAAAATTTGTCTGTTCTGACATAACGCTGCTTATAGTCTGCATGACCATCTTGAATGCGAATTGCAGTGATGTTGCCGTCTCCATTGAAGTGAATGTCATCTTCAAAGACGGGTGGAAAGCGATGATCCGGTTGAACTCGGTAAAATGTGCCATTAATCTCTGGAGGGATAGTTCCCGTTACTTCGAGATCGAAAATGTCGCCTTCCAAGCGAAATGGCTTGTTGAAGCCGCTAAAGGTACCAGTGTTGGGATACTTCACTTGGTTGCCGACCTTTTTTCCGTCGATATACCCGGTATCGATAAGAGGTGCAACGTCAAAAATATGGGCCATTGTGACTTGACTTGGAATGGTATAACAGAATGAACTATTCAACACTAAAGACGATGCCAAGAATAAATCGCAACAGCTTTCATTCACAGGTAGAAATTGTCTTATTATTTGTCTTCTATTCTACGGTTGTCTCTCGGTTCCTGAGGCCATCCAGTCAATCATGTCGGCCAACTCCGTGTCCCCTGTTTGAGTGGAGAATTGGATCGGAAGCATATCGCCGAGAACCCCCTCACGATAACCCCTTCATGTTGGTTATTTCCGGCAACATGTTCGGCTGTGTGCAGGGTAACCCAAAAGTACCATGAAATTGACAGCCAGCTTCTGGGGGGCGGAAGAAATGAGTGTTGGCCTAATGGAGCAGTCCAGCTGATGGAGACCTTGATGGCGCGTGTCTATTTATGAGAAGATGTAAATTGACAACGGTTGCACCTCGTACTTACGTTCCACGTCTCAACCAAGCGAATCAATCGAAACCACTAAATCAGCTATGATGACAAACAAGGGCACAATTGCTGTAGAGGAAGCAATCATTACTCCATCTACAGTATGGACACTCAAAGAAACATTTTCGATTCTCAATCCAGGCGACAGCAGTGACAAAGCTCTTCAAGCCCACGCTGCCAAGCTTCTCGACATTCACGACAAGCGCCTCGCAACCATGGATGCCGAAGGCGTCGAATACATGCTTCTATCATTGACCGCACCGGGCTGTCAGGGTATAACTGACCCTCAACTCGCAGAAAAAACTGCAAGAGAGGCCAATGATTGGCTGGCTGAACAGGTCTCGAAAAGGCCGGATAGATTTGGCGGTCTCGCGGCTTTGTCAATGCATAATCCTGAAGAAGCAGCGCAAGAGCTTGAAAGAGCTGTCAAGAAGTTGGGTTTCTTTGGTGCGCTTGTTAATGACTATCAAAGCACTGACGGGGGATCTGGAAGAGAGTACTTTGATACGGCAAAGTATGATCCATTTTGGAAGAAGGTTCAAGAATTGAATGTCCCGATCTACTTTCATCCGAGATATCTCTCAAGAAAGGAACTTCAGCCTGGGTCGCTATACGGAGATCGGCCTCATCTTCAAGGAGCTGCAGTTCAATTCCATCTTGATCTCTCATATCACATTTACGCGATGTGCTCCTCCGGTAGGTCGTCACAATCCGACTAGTAGCTTGCAGAGACTGATATTTTGCGACAGGAGTTTTTGATCGATTCCCGGGCGTGAAAATTGTAGCTGGACACTTGGGAGAGAAGTATGAGATCCCATCCAGAAAGCAAGGAGTCACTAACATTCATTTTCAGTATTCCTCTGAATCTATGGAGAGCCAGTCACTGGTACAATAAGCCGAGCAAAAAGGCCACCCGGCCATCAAAGGAAGATTACAGTTACTACTTCACGCACAACGTCTACATCACGACCTCAGGAAATTTCTTCACTGCTGGCTTGAAGCTCTGCATTGAGACGATTGGACTCGACAGATGCATGTACTCCATAGGTATTGTCACCCAAGCTGGAATGGATTGTAAAGTGAAGCTGATCTGTTCTATAGATACACCTTACGACAGTATTGAAGAAGCGCAGGCGTGGTGGAGGACTGTAGATTTGGGTGAGGATGCAAAGGAGAAGGTTGGAAGGGAAAATGCCATCAAGCTATTCAAGTTACCCTTGGAGGTCTGAAGTCTTGGAGTCGAGCGGGGAGGCTTGGGTGTCCGTAGTTATCGCTTCAATACTTCCGATGTCCAAATCCCCTCCCGCACATCGGAAACAGACCCGAACTGGAGCTAAGCGGCAAGGTTGTACCATCGGCAAGATACATCTGTTAGTAAATAAATGATATGGCACCTATGTCTTTTTATAAAGCATAATTGGCATTTTCACTCAATCATTTAACATACTTGTTCATCTTTGGATAAGTTATGCTCAACTCAGTCCAATATGGCAATCGTCGCTAGTCTTCCGTCGTCCCACCAGGGGCTGTATACGATAAGCCTGGTGAGCTCAGCACAAAGGTCATAGATATCCAGACTCCAAGCCCTTTAGCAGGAGAGGTATTGGTAAAGCTGTAAGTCTTGAAACATGCTTGGTTTAAATAACGAGCTAACAGGAAAAGAACACACTCTGGAGTCTGCCACTCAGACCTTTCCGTTATGAAGAACTCTTGGGGTTTGCCATTTTCCCTTGCTGATAGTACGTCTTCCTTACGCTGAGATCTTAGAAGGATGTGACTGACTCTACTGGTGATGCAGCTCAAGTCGGCGGTCATGAAGGCGTTGGAACAATTGTTCAGATCGGGCAAGGTGCAGAGATACATGGGTTCGCTATTGGAGATCGAGTTGGAGTCAAATGGTTACGAGACATCTGCGGCAGTTGTGGTATGTGATAACTGCTTCATTTATATGTCTGGCTAACACCGTGTCAAGTCTATTGCATCGCTGGGGAAGATGGGCTCTGTGCCAAACAGTCCGTCTCTGGCATGTTCAATCCAGGCACATTCCAGCAATACCTTACTTTACCAGCTCGTTATCTAACGCCTATTCCTAACGGTGTGAGCTCTGAAGTAGCCGCCCCAATGCTTTGCGCTGGATTGACGTCCTATGCAGCCTTGCGCAAGGTAAACGGTAGCCCAGGTGATTGGGTTGTTGTTTCTGGTGCAGGAGGAGGCCTAGGACATCTTGTCACGCAAATAGGAGCCAAGGCATTTGGATACCGCATCATTGGCATTGACCAAGCAAGCAAAGAAGATGTTGTCAACGAGAGTGGAGCTGAGACATTTATTGATGCTGCGACGCCTGGAGAGGAATTGATCTCGCAGGTCAAAAAGCTCACAGATGATCTTGGAGCCAATGCAGTAGTTGTATGTGCCTCCAGTAACGCAGCTTACTCTCAAGGCCTACAGTTGTTGAGACCAGGTGGCACATTAGTCGGCGTTGGTATGCCGGGAGGAGAGCCAGTGGCAATTGCAAGCGCAATGCCAAGCCCAATTGTTCAAAAACAATTAAAGATTGTTGGGTCCATATTGGGGAATCGCCAGGATGCGATTGATGTGCTGAACTTGGCTGCCAGAGGAGTTATCACAGTGCATCATCAGATAAGGCCGTTGAGCGAGTTAACGCAGGTTTTCAAGGAGATGGAAAGTGGGAGTCTAGCTGGAAGAGCTGTTCTAGATTTGCAGAGCTGACATACATGATAGGCTCGATAAGTTCTTTGTGGAGTTGATGGCGGGTACCTGAGAATAAACTTTAGGCAGCTCGGACATAGTGATAAAAATTGTGGTATTTCTATCCCTTGTTTCACGATCTGAGTGTTTAAGCTGGCGGTTACTGCTGCCTTGACCTGTCTAATGCGGTATGGCGTAACGTCCGTGTACCCCGGTGATATCCGAGCGACAGGCGACTACCGGCATATGCCAGGACCTGTGGATCATACCAAGACACTAGATCATCGTGGTTCGAGAGTGATAAATAGCGGAAGGATGCTGACAGAATGACGGACATGATGCCGTCAATTCTCTGAAGTCTTGCCGAAACATCATGTCGACGACGGAACCTTTGGAGCAACCAGACCTCGAGAACGACATGTCGTCTCTGAGACTAGATCCAGGTAGTCGCTACAAAGATTATCACCAGGATCTCGCTAGATATCTTCGAGGAGAGAGCGAAGTCACCATTAGGGAAGAGGCTGATGACGACGACGAGGAGAGAGAACCCACTTCACTGCACGAGGCGTCCAAGCTTGGGCGTGTAGATATAGCGTCCGTCTTGCTACAAGAGGGTACATCCCCAAATATCCAAGACGATGAAGGACGTTCACCTCTGTCTCATGCTGCTGGTGCCGGAAACACCGAAATTGTTTCGCTTCTTCTCGGCAATGGCGCAGACGTTGATCTGGCAGATAATGAAGGATGGACTCCTCTCATGGTCGCGGCCGAACAGGGCCATGATGAGGCTGTCGCTTTGCTGCTGAAGCATGGAGCTGATCCCAACGCGCGAGATAATGACCAGTGCACGCCTATTATACAGGCGGCTATTGGAGGATCCCCAGGTATTGTCGCTCGCCTGCTTGATGCCGGTGCCGACCCCGATGCCCAAGACGATACGGACAACTTGACCGCAATTAGCTGGGCAGCAATGCAGAGCAATGGAGATGTTATCAAGCTGTTGCTTGAGAAAGGAGTTGACCCCAACGTGGATGACAGGATTCTCCTCTCTGCCTTATACGGGTTTGAAGATGACAGTGACGGCCAAGCTTTGATAAGAATGCTCGTCGAGCACGGTGCTGATGTGTTTATGGACGGCTGGTCGGATGAGAGGCCTCTTGTCATTGCTGCCGAGCAGGGACGGTTGGCCACTGTTGAGATGTTCCTCAAGGCGAGCTATGATTCAAACAGCATCCGACAAGAGCATATATGGGACGCTATAACCATGGCTGCCGAACATGGTCACTTATGGGTGCTGAAAGAGTTGATGGATAATTACGACCCGGTTGATGCCGAGAAACAGACGCCGTGGGAATGGGTGAAAGACTATCGATTTGGTCAGTCTTACCGGTTGTTGAAACCTTACTTTGAGCCTGACGCAGAAAGCGACGAGGATGACACTGAATCTGAGGATTAGGCAGTTGGTCGAGGACCTGGCATTATTATTTCATTCTATAATATCCTTCCGCTAACTCAAGAAGAGCGTGTTGTTCGTAGCCCAGTAAAATGTTGAGCGATGCTGTAGACCCTCCTCGCGCTTACAGGGCGGTTGTTTTGTTGTTGGTCGCAACTACACGAACGGCCTGTGCAATTGCCGCTGTACGATGCCGAAATAAAGCCTACCCCGCGTTTGTGATTATACCTAAAGCGACAATCCGTGTAGCCTGTGGCGTTGGTAGTGATTATGCCCCAGAATAAGAGACATGCAATGCGGGGAAGCTCCCAACAAACCAGGCTAAGATTAACCTACAGATAACCGCTTGTTCCGCTTGACCAGATGAGGCAACGTGACGCTGCGCGGCTTCAGCATGCTCGATTGGTTCTTGCATCCCCGCATATTCTCAAGGCCTAGAGTCTGGGGAAGCGGGGGAGATGGCAACCCCTTGCAAATGATCGACTCTGTCCTGTGAACCCAACCTCATGCTGCGCAAGCTCTCTACCTGAGAAGCCATTCTCGCTCTTCTATGGTCGTTGCGATCCTAGATTCAAGACAGGATGTCTAGCAAAAGCTCCAGAGTCACTAAGAAGTCTCGTGTCTCTCGAACAGCCATTAGCTGTGACCGCTGCAAGTCGCGGAAGACAAAGGTAGGTACCCCAGACTCAATCTCGTACGCGCATTGACTAATTGGCCCCCAGTGCAATAAGCCTGGTGTGTTTTACCTGGAGTATCCAAGTGCAAGTAGATACTGACGTTGAACGGAGATGCCGATGGCCCGTGTGACTACTGCCGCAGCATCGATGAGGTCTGCTCGGTTGACATGGAGAAGCGGCGGCAGAAGCCCTTCTACTTTGTGTCCGAGGAGGAATACCGTCTGCTTCGCGAATTATGTAGTAACTGCTTTCCGGATGAGGAGCTGACAATACCGAATCTACGACGATTGATTGAAGAAAACAAAAGGCTTGTGTTACAGAGCCAGACAGATGTTTCGACTCCTACGTTGTCCCTGGTTGAAGTGGCGATACCGGATCCCATACCAGACCATACAGGTGATTCGTTAGACCAAGGAAATATTATCTTGCAGGAAGTCCAAGACGAACAAGCCGAGGACGAGATACTGCTTCCGGAAATTGTCAATCTTCATCACGACCTAGGGTGCCTTCTTGCCGACGCTCACGGAGAGTATCGTAAGTTTCCACGATTAGAACTGGCTACACAATCTGACAATACGTACAGGATACATGGGAGCTGAATCGGGAGCTAGCTTCAACAGCGCCGTAAGATCATGGGTGCTCAGAATGGGAGCTGCAACAAGAAGCAAAGACAAGGATAAGGACAAGATACCCGGCATGCTCAAAGTCAGCCCGCCATCAGTTAAATCTCCATTGACAGACGCAGCCTCTTCGCCAGGAAATCCGTGTCAGTTTCCGTCACAAGATCTTCTATCCGCTTGTGCAGCTCGCTTCTTTGAACAGGTTCACTGTTTGTACTGGATATATTCAGCAGAGTCTTTTTATACACGGCTCGAGTCAACTTACTCTGGAGATGGGGGGCAGATGACTGCCTCTTGGCTTTGTTCGCTTCATAGCATAGTCGCGCTCTGTGCCTCGTGTGAACCATCGCCGAATGGTCTGGTAAATGGGCAGAGGGCACATGATTCTCTGGAGATGGCAAAGTCACTCGTCTCAAGAGTCTGTGATGAGGCTGATTTAGACAGTGTGCGGGCACTTATAGTTCTGGTCAGTCTACCGATTAAGACGTAATCAACTCATACTGACTGCCCATCATCTAGTCATTAGCCTTCCAGTCCAACGGTTTCACAAACTCAGCGTACCTTCACATCGGTCTCGCTGTCCGCATTGCTTTCTCTTTGGGCCTTCACCTGGATAAGTACTCAACCAAAAGCGGCGTGGTTAGCCAAGCGCATGCGCGACGTCTATGGTGGACTTTGTATCTTCTTGATCAAGATCTCTCTCTCGCCTTAGGCAAGCCAAGCATGAATACTCCACCAAATGAGACTTCTTGGAAGCCACCACTACCGTCAGAATTTGTAAGTCTCTATTCCCTGAAAGCCGTGATTTAGCTCTGACAAATAATAAGGTGGTGAGCCCGGGATCACATACGCCAAATGGTTACCTCGAACAGTGTATACGTCTCGCTCAGATCACCCAACACATACGGCAGAACCTCTATGATGGGCCAGTTCATGATGGCCAGAAGTTATCACACGCCCACTTCAAAGATGCTATAGCAAAATTGAGAGACTGGTTCGACCACGTACCGCCACATCTCCATCTCTCATCATCAGTATCACTATCATACCGTCGATCGATATCTCTTCTCCATCTCCGCTACTGGAGCGCCATGATGCTAGTCACCAAACCATTCCTTCTGTGCAACCTCCTACAAGGAATCGAACATGTTGAGACAGTGAAGCAGCCTATTTTTTCCAGTCTCGCAAAAACCTGTGTATCTGCCGCTGAGTCGTCATTCGCGATCCTGGAAAGCATGGTGCTTCACAAAGTCGCTTCCAGCTTGGTTATGGCCGACTATCTTTTCGCTTTGCAAGCACTCCAAGTCATTGTTGCGGCTTGCGGACTTTATCATATGGACGGCCATCAGGCCCGTGCAAAGCAATGTCTGCGAATCTTACTTGCGATCAGTGTATCTGGTTATCCGAAGCATCTTATTCCAGAGACATTATTCCAGCTACAGCAATGTGGACTTGCCGAAGGTGTTGAAGAGACATCTAATATTGTGTTGCAACCCTCAGAATCATTGAGTTATCCTCAAAAGATCCCTGATCAATTGGAAGGGTATGTATTAATATCGCTCATATCTATTGAATCAGTGTTGCTAACTATTGCACAGGATCTCGCTGGGACATCACACTGATCAGCTGGCAACGTCGTGGTTGAATGAGCTCGATATGGCTGATGTTGTAATTGACAATGGCTTTCTGGATAACCTGATGGATATCTCGTCAATTTTTCCTTTTGGGCCATCATGATAACGAAGTGTATACTATATCATTAAAAATATCATGTATTAACAAAGACTGCTAGAAGTTGTATTATTATGCGCTTCTGCTGTAAACCTTGCAATAGAAATCTCTGATCTTGACAAACCAAACATTCTCCGTCACGTACTCTGGCTCTCCAGACTTTGTATGTGGAACAAAGTCGAAATGCCTAACTATCTGTGGGACAGCTTTGGACAGTTCCATGAGACTGATATTCTTGCCCAAGCAGGTGCGTGAGCCTTGACCAAACTGTTGAATCACGATGTTAGAATCATAGTAGCTAACAGGCTTTCTATACTGACTGTCATGAAGTAGGCCTCCCGCTCTCTAACCAACTCAGGCTGATCAAGCCAGCGTTCAGGTCGGAATACATCGGCGTCGTGGCCAAAGACTTTAGTGTTGGCATGTGCTACCCAAGAATTGATTCCAACTACAGTCTACGAGATGTCAGTGCCGCACAATAACGAAACAAAAAGCTAGAATACATACCCCCGGAGGAAAGTATTGTCCTGCCAGAGTGGAACCCTCTGGAGGAACAACCCGGCCAAGACTTAGTCCTGTCGCAGGATGCATTCGTAGACCTTCTTTTATAACTGCCTGGAGATATGGAAGTTGATTTGCTTCAGAGAACTTGATTGGGTCCGATATCGTGCCTTGAGTCTCATGTTCCTTGATTTCTGAATGAAGACGTTCAAGGGCTTTTGGATACTTGATCAAGTTGAAGATGATTGAGGTCAAGCTGATAGAGGTAGTATCCGATCCTGCTCCAATGTTCATATTGCATACTGAGCCAATGTCAGCGTTAGTTATCTTGGATGGATCTTGGGCCTGGATGCGTAGGAACTTAGTGATGAAGTCTTCTGCACCATTCGCATCCCTGAGATCCTGCTTGACCTCATGTCGCTTTTCTTCGAGCTGCTCATTGGCAAACTTCCCGATATGTGTTAATCCAGATACATTCTTGGATTGCATTTTCAGACGGAATAATGTCTTGTGCCATTCTGAGAATATCCCGACGTTTGAGCAGTATACCAAGTACTGCTCAAGAGACGACATGATTCCTTGTATGTCTTTACCAGAGTCCAAGAAGCCGAAGCGCTTTCCAACCTATGGTCAATGAGCAAACATTGAAGAGTATCATGGCTCGGATTACTCGCCGTCATCATGCCTATTACTTCAAACGCGTAGCATTGCATCCAGTGGGATATCTCGATCGTCGCACCAGATGAAGCAAACTCTTCCAGTCTGTTCTTCAAAACAGCAGAGCATTCGTCGATGAAAGGTTCCAGCTGAACCAAGTTGGTCATGGAGTAAGCTGCCGCGACCTTCCGCCTTGCTTGAGAATGGATTTGTGGATTCGGCTCGACGAAGATGTTTGGGAGAGAACTGAACGGGTTCCCGCTGGCGTAGTACCATGGGGACTAAAAGGTTATGTTAGTGGTGATCTCAACGAGGTAATAACGCTGACCTTGATGAATCCTCGGCCACTACCGTAGATTATCTTTGCTGCCGCTGGATCATCGATGCTGTACTCGTTGGGTGCGATGCGTACAATGGGGCCTTGATCCACGGTCAGATTGTTTTCCTGCTTTTCGTTGAAGCCACTGACCATATTTCTTATGAAGCTCGATACTGGTTTTGGGATAGGTCCCCAAATACGATTCCTTAAGAAGCCATAGCCTGGTGAACCGTGTAAAGAACGGACCGGGGATACGGCGCAAAGGGGAGCGAGCGAGCTTAACGAGGGTGAAAAGAAACCAGCCAATGGCCAAACAAAGAGACAGCCAGATATAAAGCGATAGCGATTTCATCGTCAAGATTTGTTCCCAGTGATAATAGTGATCAATCACATGAAGCTGCTGAGATCGGATATGGAATGGCAATCCAAGCTACTCTTATTTAATATCTTGTCACTAACTCAACAAGAATAAAGCCACATGAAGTAAATGTTCGGCAGTCGAGTGCAGTATCCGCAGGGTTCGTTCGTCTTATTGTTCCAAATAGACGTAGCGTAAGTGGTCGGCAGGCGAGTGCAGCATCCGACAGGCTTATTAAGCTTACTTAGCGTTGGGGACTGGATTGTTTTGGACGTATATACATATGCATTCGAAAACACATCTCAATTGAAATAATTGTAAATAATAAACCTAGCTCGCAATTTAGATATGCTACCATTCATTGCCTGACAAAACGCTACAGTACTGCGTAAATGCTGATTGTCGTTAGGAACAAACCTGCCGATGGGTCCAGATCATGACCCTTGTAGTTTACCACTTTCTCCCCCGCGTTGTCTACCCATGTCTCGCCAAGTGGTGTGGCTGGCTTTTACAGTTCGGAGCCATATTTCCGATGATATTGGAGCCGAGACCACGCACTCCAACCCCCTCATTTGGCGCTGAGATGTTCTCCGTGCCTTGTGGTCTTGGTCATTTTGCAAGCCACCAGTACTCGCGTCGGTAGCGAGTGCAGTTAAGATGGAATAGCGACAAGGGACAACGTGTTGGAGGCAGAGATTTTCGAGTGAGGATAATAAGTAATTGGCATTGTAGAGATCCGGCTTGATTATGACTGCAACTCCCTTTCCCAAAGCCTGGTTTCCGAAGGTCAGGGACTCCCTTGTCTCCTGTTAACGACGGGGTTGTTGAAGTATGACTTATTTACTTGCTGTCCGCGGCACGAGACATGTGATTGCCCAAGATTTCAGATCAAAGTGGGATTTCTTCTAGCTACAGCGGCCAAGTATTACAAGTTCAAAGCTATCAAACCTTCCAGTCATTGATGACTCTTGCTGGCGGAGCACTACTCGCTGGCTCTCGCCACTTGGGCGCCTGCAAATCCTCCTCGGCCACCTGCTTCCCCGTAACAGGATGAACATAATGAAACGGTATGACCCTAGTATCAGGCCACAAATCGCCCCCATCCCACAGCTCATCTGGCCCATGCTGATTCGCCGGATATGTCTCCGTAAACAAGGGAACAAAGCGATCAGCATTCTGCCAGCCCTTCTCAAAGCTCCCGTGCCAGAAAGGGTGGTATCGCAGACGGAAGATCTTCCAGACTCCGTCCTCTTTGATGTACTCGTTCTCGTAGACACCGCCCTCCCACCATTGGCGCTGGCCACCTGGGTACTCTGGATTGAGTGTCTTGTGGGTGCCTGCGCTCATGAGGGTTCTGCCGCGGTATTTGGCTGTGTTTGTTCCAGGCTGGAAATCCACAACGTCTTGGCCGATGAAGTGGTCTAGAAGCCATCCATGGATAGGACCATTTCGACCACCGACAAAGTAATTGGACCAGCGATCGATGAAGAGTCGCCGGATTGAGTCTTTGCCTCTGAAGCGTCCATTCAAGAATTGCACGTATGCATCTGGAGAATCTGAGAACAGATCCACCACCTTGTTGTGTCAGCGCATTTATTGGATAGCATTTCGTGGGGCTTGGTTCATACCTCTTTATAAAGACATTTGTCAAGGTAGTATCCATAGATGTTCTGTAACTTTCGTACATCCGCCTCAGCTGTTGAGTGATTGGATCAGTAAATGCAAAGGACTTGGTATCGTTGTGATTACCTTCCAGCTTTTCAATTTTAGCCTCCATGGCTTTCAGCTGTTTCATGACATTTTCGGTATCCATGTTGGTCGTAATCTCGCTACTCTAGCCACGTCTGAAATTGGATGCGGAAGAACAGGGAACTTGCTGAATGTGCAGTAAACAATAGCTGTCTACTAAGATGTACCTGCTGAAGCCCATTGGATCTCAGGGAGGTCTTATACCTATAGGCTAGCTATATCGGGAGTGGCTGCCAGCCTCCCGTGAGGGGGCATTGGTGCTTCGGCTGTTGAAGCTCTGTCGGATGCATATCGCCGATGCCAGCAAAATCACCACTAGCCTTGCAAAGCTGGGGAATGCAGCTGTAAACGCTAAGCAAATCCACAGCTTGTTATCACGCCGATGGCCAGATCGCGGGGTAGAATCTGGGGAAGGGATGCGTCGCGACTAAAAGGGCCCAGAACATGTGAGATGCTGATAAAAGGATATATCGCTGATCCTTCCTCTCCACTTCTGATGCAAGGACAGGCTCGCAAACTGCAAAGTCCTCTCTTCACTTTTACCATCATTGTCTATTCTCTGAAAGATACTCATTCAAGATGGAGGCGCAACAGCCCTCCACCAGAGGTCAACTCAATTCCTTATGGAGCGAGAAGCGATTGATCGCAATCTGCTTCTTCATTGCCTTGGCCCAGTTTCAGTATGGATATGATTCAGCTGCTATTTCTGGTTTCCAGTCCATGCCTGGCTTCCTCATCGTCTTTGGTTACGTCGATGTAAGTGAATCCTTCGACAAACTCATTGGCTCTCAAGGGGCTGGAACACTACTAACCGGGTCGTCCAACAGCCAACGAACCCCATCGGCTACAACATCAGCACCAAAGTGCAAACCCTCCTTCAGAGTCTTATCAGTCTCGGTGCCTTGGCAGCTTGTCTCCTTATCTTCAAGTTCGGTCGTTACATCAGCCCTCGAGTTGGTCTCTGGATCGCTTCGCTTGTTGGCGTAGTCTCGATTGCTGCGCAAATTGGAAGCACGCACCTCGCTGCGCTATACTTTGGTCGCATCACGCTTGGATTCTCAAACGGCTTCTACAGTACCTTTTCGGCTATCTATATCGGAGAGTCAACCCCAGCGTATCTTCGAGGTGCGGCTATTGGCTTGGTCGTCTTGCAGATCAATATCGGTGCTCTTATTGGTATTGTCGTCGATTACAAGACTCAAGTCCTGATCAGCCGCTTGTCATACCAAATACCACTTGCAGTCATGTTTGCTATTCCAGTCATTATGTCTGTCGGCCTACTCTTCCTACCTGAGACCCCTCGCTATTACATCTCGCGAGGACAAGACGATAAGGCTGAGGCTGCTATTCGAAAGCTGCGAGGTATCACCGACGATGAGAGAATTCGCGAGGATATCACCATCATGAAGAATGCCTGGCTCGAAGAAACTGAAATGCGTTCCACTACTCACCTCCTTGACGCTTTCCGTGGCACAGATTTGCGACGCACCCTTCTCAGTATTGCAACTGCCGTTGCCCAAGCTACCACTGGCATTTACTTCATCGCAGCCTTTTCCGTCTACTTCTTCGTTCAAGCACGTATTGGTGACCCTTTCAAGTGGGTCATGGTATCTCTCGCTATCGCTCTGACTGGCAATATGCTCTCTTTCCCTGCCGTCAGATTCTTTAACCGTCGACACCTTCTCCTTGGCACTTCTCTTCTCAACTCAGGCCTCATGTTGGGTATGGCAGTCGCCTACAACGTGTCTCCGCCGACATCAACTACTGCTGGAAAGGTGCTGGTTGGATTGAGCATCATCTTCACCTGGGTGTATGGTGTTGGTCAAGGTCCTGTTCTGTGGGCTCTACAGACCGAGATTCCCTCTCAACGACTGCGAGCACAGACAATGGGCTTTTCTCAGGGTTCAAGCTTCTTGGTCTCATGGTTGAGTTCTTATTGTACCCCGTACTTTATCAATCCAGAGGCGCTCAACTGGGGACCTAAATATTGCTATATCTGGGCTGGGAGCAACTTTATTCTCGCTGTCTTTACATTCTTCTTCATTCCTGAAACCAAGGGTCGAAGCCTGGAACAACTTGATGAGCTGTTTGACAAGAGGATCTCGGCGTTGAAATTTGGTAGCTATGTCACGGATCTTCAACAAGCTGATACAGATAATTACGTGGGACGAATGGATGCAAACGAGAAGTCAGCTGTAGTTGAGGTTGAGCACAAGGAGAATTAAAGGCCTCTGATGTTATTATTTTCATTCTTAGCTTAGCTATATTGATGTCTTTCAATAATGCCATTTATTCTTTCAGCCGGCTTCCTTCCTTGCCTTGATGTTTATGGTATTGTGTCGATTGGCGACGTCCTCAATCAGACTTGAAAAACGCTCAAGTATCCTTTTCTTCATGGCCTCCATCGTGCGAGAAAGAAGTGGCATTTCCTGACACAAGCTGTGCCTCAATATCTGTGAAAGTCTTACTACAATCTCAAGGCTGCCAACTCTTCCTCAGTAACCTGACCAACGAACTCCTGCATTTTAGGCAGATCCCTCAAGCCCTTGGCCGTGGCAGAAACACATTTACTGAACGGTGTCCCGTACTTGAAGTTGCCTTCACTGTAGGGATTGAACCAATCCTTCTCAAGAAATTCACGATCCAGACTTCCAAGGTACAGGTGAAAAGAGTCCCGCCAGCCGTCAGGGAGTTTTCCATCAGCGCAATATTCCGGTTCGAGTTTGAAGTGGTAGCACAGCTGCGTTCCGCAACGGCCACAGAAGCTGCGGGATACATCGGAACTGCACTTTGTAGAATGGAAGAAGCGCAACCAGGTTTTGGTCTCGCCTGTTGCGCGAAGAACGTCCATAGCTGGGAGATAAGGAGGACGATCTGCATCGGACTTCTCAGCGTCATAGTCGTCTGCAAGGGCATCCATGATGCGAACAGACACGATATCTGATTCAGATGAAGGTGACATGGCAGATACGGTGAGCATAGGAGCGGGAACGTCAAGGATTCCCGGCGCAAGGAATGAACTGGTGGATCTGCGACAGTCATTGCAATGACATGTTATAGCGACTGGAAGTCTAACTCCGAAAGATGAAGGAATAAGAGGGTTCAGTGGACGATCTTCCAATCGAGGAACCTCAATTCGATATCGGACGGCGCCGCAGGAGCAGCCGCCTGTTGCTTTGACAGGTTCAACGGGGAGAGGCATGATGGAAGAAGATACCAGATGATGTTTGGACTCTGGTGATTATGAATTCATGATTTCTCACGCAGCTATATAGATAGTCTGTTTTAAAACGATTAATTCCGAAGCTGAAAGTCTGCCGAGGTTTATGACGGTGAGGCGCTCTTGGCAATCACCGCTACTGGCGGGATTGTTGTTGTTCTGCGGTATTATTACCATATCAATGCTAAGTGATGGAGTTGGAAAAATCAGGACATCCTGTGATCACTGAAAACAGTCCCAATTGTCATTTTAGGAAAAGTACACGGTGAGGTTTTTTATATCTACTGGCTCGCTTGGGTTTAATATGGCTGTATCGTTGCCAAGAATAAATAGACCATTCAGAGTTGAAAGGGCGCATCCACAGGGCGTACCAAATTTCGGTTGCTCGTGCATTACGGAAACCGTGAAAGAATACCAGCAATTAACTGACCGAAATTCACTGCGTCGTGATATACTTGTGGCATTAGTCACAATGGGAAATAGCTAAATGCCTTCATTGGCACATATTTTTCGGCAAGTGTTTATATAGATTTATTAATTTCTTGTAGTATTGATATGCGATGAACAGCTCTGAAGTGAGCTTGTTATTAATTTTTTAGAGGCATGATCAAAGATGATATGATAAGGCTGGTAACGTACACGATAAGCAGGTGTTACAGATAAGCGAATGTTACAAAAATCTTCATCTTAAAAATAAAAATCGCAATAAAAACATAACAAACTATCTAATCATTTAATTCTAATTGCTATACTCTTCTGCAGAGGCCTCAATACCCTCCTGACAGGTCCTTGCATTATGCCCGGCCTTGCCGCATCTCCCACAGCGCCGAACCCCCGGTCGCACCGATCTCCCCTGACCACCACTTTTCGACAATTCGGCTACTACCTGCGTATCTATATCTATCTGATCAGTTAGATCCCGACCTTCCTCTATTGTCATCTTC
>PVQB02000903.1:0-28755 GCA_002980475.2 Fusarium beomiforme | reverse complement strand
CCCCCCCCCCCCCTAAAAAAAAAAAAAAAAAGATCAACTTATTTCCTATTAACCTCTACTGTATGCCGTAGGTCCAGGATAAGCTTATCTCTTATTCCAGCATACTCATTCATATTGCTCCTCTCCTGCAGCAACAGATACCAGAGCCAATAGCCAGATAGCTAATCAGTATAGCCATGTTTAATAGTCTCTGCTTTGCGTAATAGAACCACTTTTAAAAGTCTATTGTGATTTACTTACTTTACCCTTATCTTAGTGGTTAGGTATCCGTCTAATGCTCTACGGCTGCCATAGAAATCCCCAATTACTATATAGGGTTTTAGTATAAGGGCTAAAAAAGATTATAACAGCCAAGAGTAGGCATTACTTTAACTGCCGGAAATAGGAAAATTAAACACTTGGAGGAATTAGGCTTTAAGTTTGCCTACTATTATTACCATTATGGGGATTAAGAAGAGAAGTGATGAGCAGACTGGAATAAATAAGACGAAAACTATATAGACTTGATGATTTTAAGGTAATAATTAGCGAAAGGTATATATTTTTAGCTAATAGGGCCCTTTAAATAGTGGCCTACTGGATGTAAAAGAAATAATAGACTATATAATTCCTATACTAGAGTTCTCATCCGTGCTAGAAGGTAGTAATGCCTCGGTCTCTGTAATATAAATCTATCTAGTCCCCTATAACCCTCCTAGATTAAAGCAAAAAGAATATTAAAGAGAAGAAAATATCATTATTATTTCCTATATATATCTGCTAATACATTAGGCTATCTTAAGCATATAGATGAATTTATAGCAACTTGCTACTAAAACCTCAAGCTTTAGTACTGCTAAAACTCTCTTAGACATATTTATATACTTTACAGCAGCTTGATAATCGCCTTGTGCCCTTTTGCAGCCGCCTACCATAACGGCGTCCGTCCGTCCTCATCCTTAGCATCTGCATTAACTTTACCAGTACCGAGCAGCAGCTTAATGATCGCCTCATGCCTATTCGCAGCCGCCTGTAATAACGGCGTCTATCTGTCCTTATCCTCAGCATCTGGATCGACTTTACTAATGCCGAGCAGCAGCTTGATGATCGCCTTATGCCCTTTCGCAGCCGCCTGTAATAACGGCGTCCGTCCGTCCTTATCCTTGGCATCTAGGTCGACTTTACCGGTGCTAAGCAGCAGCTTGACGATTGCCTTATGCCCGTCCTCAGCCGCCCGCTATAACGGTATCTATCCGACCTTATCCTTAATAAGTAGATCTACCATTCCTTCTAGCTTCTCTATATCTCCCTTTTTCTAACGGCTGTGACCTAGGCAAGCTAATTCTAAGCTGTCTATGCTTCTTAATGCACTCTTAAAAATCTCTATTGCTTTTCGGAGATTCTCCCCTACCTTATCTCTTTCTATATCTTATAATACCACTCTAGTGTTCTATAACCTAGTAACTTTATCTAGATAATCTTCCAGCTATATCTTTAAACACTTTGATACTGGGGCGTCTATAAAGTGTTTGTAGTCTTCTTTATCCTGTGACTTATCTGGATATATATCCTAGTTCCAGACAAGTAGGAAATCATGTAGGAAGGTTATTATTAATTGTAAAAGTTCTGACTTAGTATCCCTACTTGCAGCTTATAGATTATCTAGAGGGGGAACTGCAATTATTATAATGGCCTAATAATCGTTATATAGCCTAATGATTGTAGGCGATAATGCTCCTTATATAAGGCAGATAGTATCCCCTTCCCGGATAGATTTTGCTAAGGCCTAGAAGGTCTAGCGAGAATGCGGCCCCCTATAGCCAGATGCATTCTTCTAAGTAATGCCTATGTGCTGTCTGTCTTCCTAATTATTATCTCTTTTGACTGAAGATACTTCGCCTAGAATGCAGCCCTTGCCCCTAATTACTGCTATCTCCTTATCGTCCTAAGTGTCTATAGATACCTGTTCAGAGAAGAAGAAGTTAACGAGTTGCTAGAAGAGTCGTCCCTATGAAATCTTATAGTTGGCCGATAACCCTGCGATGCTAGGATTATCAGAGCTTATGCCGAGCAATGTATAAACTTTATTGCGGCGCTTAGTAGCTTGGCGAGTATGGTATATATCTACTAGCCTACCTAGAGGGTATATATCTAGGGAAACCCTGCCTGACCGACTAGTTACGCATCTAGGCCAGAAGACCGCACCCCTTATAAGGTAGGATACTGAATGGATTAGAGGCCGCAGGTCTAGATAGGTTTTATAGTACAGGTTTAATACACTTAGGCCTGAACAGAACGCATATCTATTAATCTCGGTAGGACTACATTTGATTAGTATATATCGGGCTGCGGTAACCTCCTGAAGCACCTGAATCGATTTTATTAGTAATCTCGGTCTATATTAGTGATTGCCTGTTTCCTGACCTAGATGCATTGAAACTATGGTCCCTCGAGCAGTCTAAGGATTGCGCTTTTGTTGATTAGGCGCTTTATGCGCTGCTCTGCTGCGATGCGTATTTCTTTAAGCGCTTGATTGCTATTAGGTTTTGCTCCTCTAAGCCAAATAATTATATGACTTGCTTTAGTATAGATCTTCGCTATAGACTGAACCGGCTGTCCCTTTTCTTTTGGGTCTTATTGGTTGATGCAAATAGCATCTATCTATATGGTTCGTTTAATAGAGCAATCTTGAAGATGTGATAGTGCTATGTAAAGGTTTTCCCTAATAGGTAAGTCGCAGCCGTCTATAGAGATAGACTGAGGCTTGTTCTTAGAACCCTATACGTAGGATAAAGCCGAGTACGGATAAGTGCTTCCTGAGTCCGCTAGGGCGCAGTCAAAGAGCCGGCATTATATAGGGGCATGCTTATCTTAATGCGGCAATAGCCGAAGCAAGCGAATACTGCCCTCTAGCAAAGAAGAGTAATAGTATAAGGGCGGTAGAAGAGATATGGTATACTAGAGCTCGAACTGCGTGTATTAAGATTTCCGAAGGTGTGATTATTGACCTTTTATGTGGGATAGCCACGTCTTTGCGGGATTTGCGTGCAGGGAGGCCTCAGCAGCTGAAAAGGACCCCTGTAGCCAGGTGCAGCTTGTGAGTCCAATAGGATGGCCAAGTAATGGGAATGTGCAGCTGCGCCATATCAATCGCACGGCTCTGCAGTATTGGAAGCGGAAAGTGCAAGGCAAAGCAGGTGAGGAAAGAGGCAAGAACAGGCTGGCACGATTTGACTTTGTGTGTGCACGGCCGGTTTGTCAGATCACGCCGGGCGGGTAGCTTACCCTGGCATCCGCAAAGACTGGTTCAAGGAAGTTGTTCAGTGGTCAAAATACAACGCCTTGCTGTTGGGAGCAATACGTAGGCAGAGCTGGGATATCGATGAAAGCTGCCAAATCAGAGGCATTAAAGAGTCTTTTAGACTCAAGCGAACCGCTTTGGGAGACTTATTTTTCCCGTATGTGTTTATTGGTGTTCTTTACCCTTGTGCCTTTGGGGCTGAAGCCTCTTTTAAACCCTCAACCTCATCACAGCAGATGAAGGGCTTACAATTGTCATATCTCTGCAAAACTGGACGGATTCCAATGATCTGACTTTACGGCTGGGAAGCATCTCCGCGGACCCAACCAGATGGGACTAGGGTACTCCAGCTGAGTCAAGTTCAGAAAAGAAAAGACGAACAGTACATAAGTAATATCAAAAGACCCACGGATGGTCATCGTCCCATTGTGCCCGGTAAGAGAGCAACCCTGCTAATTTCACGATTCTTCTTCAACTCTTAGGCAGTTCTTTCAGTCAAAACAGTAGACTGCCCAACCTGCCCTGGATTTCTTCTTCGCAGAACCCCTCCCCGGCTCTCTTGTACTGATTCAATAAGGATATATCATGACTAAACGAGAAACTGAGAGTCATCCGCCTATATGCAGAACATACTCTTCGATCTTGAGGTTTTGTTTCCAGAACTGCCCTGATTGTCTTGTGTGGGATCCTGATGCCACTACAAGTCGCACCGTGGTATTTATCTGATTATGAAATAATTAGCATCACATTTAAAACAAAGGCTACAAATTTTATTTCATCAAAAGATGCTCCAAGCATAAACTGTTGTATAAACTAACAAACCATCTAACGCTGAAACATTCGCCCCAGTGGCGTCCAACCCTCCGGTAAGCGACGGAGATCATCCCCAGACTACATCTCAGGGAGCAAGAAAAGTCCCGACATTAATTTAGGGTACTAAGATATACTGGTCTAAAGGCCTGCTAAGATATACTAAATTTACCTCATTTTTTGCTCACTTAGATCAGAAGTTCTAAGTTTTCTTGCCTCCCCTTGCCACAGGTCCAGACCCCAAATCAATCGCGATTACGGGAGACGTAGTCCAATCGGAATAGCCATCTTCCTAATTCTATCCAAAGCCAAGAAATGGCTGATCGAGCTGAAAACATCAGAGGCTGTAACGGGAAAAGTAGCGCTTGGCTGTACTACCAGAATAAGCTTAAAATAAAGAAATGGCGTTAGCTAGACTGGTCGATTCAGCCTCACGCATGCCATTGAGTTTGCGCTTGAGAACAGCTGGGTTAATATCCTGGTCCCTACCCCCAGTGCATGAATTCCCTGTAGACTTTACATAATTTCTGCGGGATTGCAGGGAAAGGGAGTTATCATGGCGCAGTATAGCCAAGTCCACCAAGGCGTTTACGAGATGGGATCAGATGGGTCTTCGACCTATGATCCCACTTTAAATCCCAAAGATCCGTCTAGCTACGGGTGCTTCCCCACCGGGAAGCCTGCGCCATATCCAACAAACATCGAGTTCGAAGCCAACCAACGCCTCATACACCAAAATGCCCCGACAGCCTTCCAACGACCAGTACAGCGCCAGCCTTTACGAAGAAGACTTGGCAAGACTGAAACGACCATCGTCATCCTTGGAACGGTCGTCATTATCGCTTCGTGCACTCTCCTCGTCTATCTCTGGCAAGGCGCCGAAAAAGCGCGAAACAGACAATCCCGAGACAAAGAATGGGACAGAATCATCTTTGACAACTACGCAGCGCAAGTTGCAACGCTTTGCTCCGCTGCAATCAGAGTATCGATGGATCTTCAGACTTGTCTCGCTGCTGCGTCAATGGCAGCCATTGTACTCGAAACCGCTGGTTGTCGACTCTCTGATCTGGCGAGGTTATCAATCTCAAGAGCCTCTAGTTGTGATGCAAGTCCGTGGGATATCTCCCTGAGAACAAAACAGAACAGGAAAACCTTGTTCCACAGTATAATCTTACTCTTTGGTTTTATCCTAAGCCTTGCCATGACTTTTACGTCGACGATCTGGCTTTTCGACTTTAAGGCGCTTCCAATCGCTGCACCGATGGTCTCAAAGTCGATTTATGTTGGGTTTGATATATCCAAGGACACAGCTGTGTTCTCTGGTGTATCTTACTGGCAGTCCAAGCCATCAGCACACCGGCGATTTGCAGAGACGCGGCCTTCGAGCCAGAGACTTGCGCCTAAGGGTGTGGCAGACACGGGAGGTGTTTACCGAGCCATGATACCGATGACTAATGTTGATAATCGAACTTCACTGAAGTATTACTCTGGATTTACGATTGTCAACAACATGAGGACAGCATGTGTAGCACCAGCTTTCAGTAATGCTACATTCGAGTATATATACACTGGAAACAATGCTACAGTAGGTCTTTATCTCCAAGCGGAATTCAACGCCTCGACCGACTAGGAGTCAGGGCCCAGCATAAACGGCTCATATCCAGCGACACTATCGTGCCGCATCAACAACGAATGGGATCAATCAAATTCAACATCCTGGCCAATATCATTCTGCAGTTTCAACATGAAAGAACTAGCCCCTAAAAACAAAAGTTTCACAAACCCACTTTCTCGTCATCCGTACAACTTCCATCCAGTACTTCTTCTCAATTCGAGCGATAGTCTGATCCAGCTGAGACCCATGTATGACGAGGCTACAAAGACGTGGTCGAACGTGACGATTCCGGAAGATATGCAAATGGCAAAGTCAGCAAGCAAAGGTCCATGAACGACAGCGACGAATGAAAACAACACCCAACTCTTCCAAGCGAGTTTGTGCTTCCTCACTCAGAACACACCGCTTCTATACAATGTCACCATGACAGGTCGAGCAGTATCGTCCGAACCAACGTCTATAGCAAAGTGGAAAACACTACAGGGCAAGAATGGGACTGAATTTCTCAAGTAGCTCGGTGTAGGCGTGTCACCCTCTGATACTGAAGCAAGAGGCATTCTTGATCTGAAGATAGTCTCAGGGCCAGCATCTTTGGCAGATACAGGGGTTGCTGACTGGGATGGATGGGTCTACCAAATGATTCATTTCAGTCTTTTTGATGACAGTATCTCCGGCGGATGGACCTTCAACAATGATGCTTTGCAAGGATGGTTTGATATGGTAGCGAATTGGCCAGCGCACCCAGAGCATTCACATCTCTTTCAGAATGCTCTCCAAGAAACTGATGATCCAGCGCGAGCAGTCCAGGAACTGTTCTTTCGGTTCCACCAGATGATATTCCACGACATCCTACCATTACTCAACAGCACTCTGTAACTACGATCAACGTCAAACAGGTTCTTATTCCGAATCAATGGACGGGCTCGATAATTATTTTGTCAGGTGTTATCCTGCACTTTGTTCTTACGTTGATATCTATTATTATGTTTATGGCTTCGACGAAAATTTCTATTCTAGGAAATGCTTGGCATGCTATGTCGCAGATCGTTTCGCCGGAGACGAGTGTTGTGGTGGAGACTGTGGCGAGTAATGGGATGAGGGATGTTGATGTTGCCAAGTGGGCGGAGTCAACGGGTTCTGATGGACATGTGTATGATGGGTTGTCAACGTGTGCTGATAACAAGATTCGCAGGCCGTAGAGGACAGTGCATAATGTTGTATATATCACCAAGAGCAAAGAAGAATATTCGTTCATAGTGCTGTGAAAATCAAACGAACTATGAGCTAAATGTGCTATTTGCAATCGTAGTCAGACCTTCCTCAGGTCTATTTGAGCTACACTAACCAGGGGAGAAAATAAAACCTAGGACCTTGATCCTAAATAATGAAACAACTTAGGTAATCTCATATAAGTTTAGTATAAATTTAGGTTACACTTTGCTGACTTTATTTTAATACTTTATATTGAGGTCTGATGTTTCTTGCTCTCTGAGGACGAACTACTTGAAACTCCTTCCATGAAATCCAGGAAGAATCTGCTGTCCCTCCAGCTCATCATACGTGATTCCCCTCTTCAGCGACTGCTGCCACGTTTGCTTCAGTGTTGTAAACTCTCCCATAGTCGGGACAGGATGACCCTCCCTCTCAAACTCATTCTGCGTAAAACCCTCCCGCTTCAAAAGAGGCGAGTCAATCGTGTTGAGCACAAGATCGTTCTCTGCGCGCGAGAAGTATAAAAGACCAAGACGGTCGACGTTGCGTTGATCCTTAGGAGGGACAGATACCTGATCCTATTAGTCTGTGAAACAAGGTGAAGGGATTGACATACCCGATGGATGGTAGACTGAACATAACCACCGGTAAGAAAACTCAAGGCATCACATGCATTAACCGTCAAACTCCCATCAAGAGGCTTAGCCCACTTCCAATCACCAGTCTTGTGATCTTTGATCTGAAGACCAGCCACAGGCTGGCGGAAGAGAAGAGTGTATGAGCCAAGATCAGTATGGCCGCGCGACCAAAGACCGTCTTCGAGTTTCTCAATCTCTTCGGGGGAGAACTTTCCGTATCTCATGTAGCGAAGGTGGGATTCGTTGTGGGTTCCCCATTTGTGTAGGTTGACGAGATGGTCTTCTGGGATTTGAAGGGCGAGGGCTGTGAGGTGGTAGAGAGGGTCGAGGACTTTTTCGTGGAGGTCCTTGGTATGAGTGTTAGTGTGGTGGGGGATGAGATTGAAAGGGTTGGGTTACCTTTGCGAAAGAGGTGATTTCATCGATGTGGTCCTTTAGCAGCTTCGGTACAGGCTGCGTGATCTGTCCATTATCCGCTACGCCGAGTCAGTACTGCAGGTAGACCCACTGAACTTCTAGATAAACTCACTAGCCATGTTCCAAACTTCTATCTTCTCCTTCACGCCACCCGACAGAATCCTTCGTCCACCTGGTCTATACCCATTATACTCTCCCGCATCAAGATTAGGAACTTACTTGAGCTTCTCTTCGATGGGAAGGTTATAAAAGGCATTGCCAAGAGCGAATTGTCTGCCAATTGCAGATTGAGGGATGTCGAACTTGGTTACGTAGAAGAAACCTTTGGTGCGGGTTGCTTCGATGAGAGTTTGGGCGAGTTCTGCGTTGCCTTCGGCGGTGCCATATTTCGAGAGGTCGATGTTTGCCACTGAGGGGGTTAGAGTGATAAGTTGAAGGGGGGATGAGGGGAGGTACAGTCTGCCCAGTCGAGATCTTCCTTTGTCTCGGGGACGTAGGAGTACTGGGGCATTTCTGAGATAGCAGAAGGCATCTTGTTGGATGGTGATCAAGTTTATGAGATTAGGTATAAGTTATTGTCTTGAAATGAGGGCTGGAGGAAGATAGTCAAGTTGATATATATGCGCGACATTTGATATGCTGACATATCAACGGAGATAGCGATGTCGTGATTGACTTCTCCGCATGAGATGCCACGCTGTGGAGGGGAAGATGTTTTCCGATGTTGATCAACTGCTTGCTCAATCTTGATAACGATGGCGCAATCTGATCCTTGGGAGCTTAGTCAGGCCAGCGACTTCAACAACGTTATCTTGATTCGATTGCTTGGACTGTTCAACAATATGAGCAAAGATAGCACTGCTATTAAGCAAAGTAACGGATTTGCGATAGACGTTTCCATTATTCCTGGCAATCAGGACGGAGGAGTTGCAGTGCCTTGGAGCCGCTGCTATGATTCACTACGAACGGCGGACGACAGCAACCCAGACATACGATCAGGCCAAAACCACGTGATTGAGATCGCAGCCAGCGCTGTCACTATCAAGTTTCGCAGGGGAGAGTACGACGGTCGGCCCAATACGTGGATCGGCACGGTTTGCGCTGGCGATGGTGTATGGCAGGGCGAATTCTTCCTCACTAGTAAGGATCTGCCTCTATCATCGCTACTGCAGGGGCCACGGACAGGCATAGTATTGGGGAATACGCAGATTCAAAGGTACAGCGACCTTTACGACACGACTGTACTAGTCATCCAAGAACAGAAGCATGAGAAGGGGCAGGGAAGCGTGCAGGACCACACGTACTGCGAACGTATTGGATTGCTTCGTCTGGTACGTTGCACACTTCAAGCCAGTCTGTTAGATCAGCAGTCATGGAGGTTAAGGTAATGGAGCAGCGGTTCGGTTTTGGTGAGGGTGCAAATATTACTTGTCCGCGGATACGAAAACCAGTCGCGTAATCATCTATCTACTTAACACGCGATTCGACATACTTATCTTGTTTACTATAGCAACTGCACTGGCAGAAATTATCTACCAGAAGAAAGACGCCAAACCTATCCTTTCTACTCACTAAGATGACGAGATTCCCAGTTTTCGAGTGCCCTCTGACCATTCATCGTCACACCTGCTTACATTCTTCTCTCATAGCTGACTGACCGCCCACTACTCATCTCATGAACACCATATTTGCCACCAACTATTGCAAGTGCTCTTGTATTAATGTGCAGTTGTAAGAACAAAATGCCAAGACACGCTAATATTCTCTTGTACGGAGTATTTGAATGTGACCGCTGGTCACACCCCAACGCCTCTCGTTCACCATGTGACCCCAGCTGAACCTTGCCATGTCTGTTCTGTAATCTCATGTCCTTGAAACCCGGACATTCTTGGTGATCTGGGTTGAGGTGCCATGAGGAGGTGTTCAGCGTTGCTAATTCGTGGACTTTGTCGGTGAATAACTCGATCATGGACTCCATTTCGCTCTTAGAGACAGATAATAGATAGCGTCCATCCCTATTGTCAACAAGAGAAAGATTTGCCATGATGCAATTTTTAGTTACATATATGCATACCTAAAGCATTAACAGAATGCAACACCCCTTACCTAACGCCTGGAAACTGGTAGTGTTTAGACAAGCAACAGCTAAGTAAATATACCACATCCTAGATAAAATATCAATTACGATTTAACAACAAGTACTCTATGAGACAGATAAGAAATGAAGCACCAAGGCCATAATCCTTACATTATCAGTAGATATAGAGTAGCAGAGATATGCTGGAGTCTTAGGAATCATACTGTGGTCAGCTTGCCAGCTGTTGCCAGTGCAAGTTCGATCTCACTATGACAAAGTATCACCAAAAGCTCCTCGCCGACCATTACCCAGCAGCTAACCCTTTTCGGAACATCTGGGTATTAAGGTCCTTCCCACCCATCTTGTTGTCTTTATGTTTTCTTCTTTTCAAATCTCGCCATCTCACCGCATCGCCGAACCTTTGTCTCTCCCTCGATTTCTGACCGCGCAATTCACCATGTCGATGCTACTTACTATCGCGAATGCCCTGGCAGAGTTTGTCTACGATAAAGACATCAAGTTCACCTCGTTCACTGCCGCAGATGAGATTCCGTGTTTTCTGTGTCTCACGACTATCCATCGCGATTCGCGTCTGCTCTGTGTCGCCAAAGACTCGAAACCAATCTGTCTTTGCTGCCAGAACTCAAGCAAGAAATGCGGCTCTGTAAGTTATCTTCATTCATTTATTTATCCCGAAATCTTTCTGACATTTATCGGAGATCCCTCGTGATATCCTGGGCGCTGCCCAGTTCTACTGGAATCACGTCCGTCGGCTCCAAACCCTCGCTGCCAACCCCAACGGACTCGACACCAAGCAAGTCTGGCGCGTTTGGTCCGTCCTCGAAGAATGCGCCTCGGCTTAGAGAGCCGTCGCCGAACAGATCTCGGACCCGTTCAAGCAGTCAAGCAACGATCGTGACGTTGCTTTGACCATCAACACGCAAGCTCTTGAGAGGAACAGCGAGCTACTCTCCTTGCAACTCCTCCAGTCTGTAAGTTACAGCGATTGTTTAGCGTTCATTCGCCGCTGACACTCTCTAGGCTGGTGTTAGTTTCTCCCCTGAGGAAATGCAGGCTCATATTGCGGCCGCAAGACCATTGTTTGCTCGTGATGACTCCAAGGCTGTTCGTCTGCGCAAGGCACTCCGTCGCCTTCCCGACGCCGACAAGACACCCCATGGATCTGACGATGGGGAACTCGAGGAACTGCCCCAGGAGCTCAAAGACACTCTCATCGCCCAGATGAATGAAGCTCGTGGCAGTGGGTGCACTGCTCCTGACTGCCCTCCTATCTTTGCTGGATTGGGGCCTGTCAGCCGAGGGCCTTCCCAGGCCCCACCGCGTAAGCGTAAGCGCAATGACGCCTAGCCTTCGCCGGTGGTTTTTCGCTGAAAGGCGTCTTGCTAATCCTTCCTCTGGTATTTGTTGCAGCACCAGTAGCCGTGGAGGACACGATGGTAATTCGGGTAGTATCGCCGTTGTCGTGGCCGTTAGTAGTCTCCATAAGCTTTATTGTTTTGCGAATTGCGTCCGTTAGGCAGCGTTGTTCATCTCCTCAACTGTCTCGATTCATGTGTTAACCTAAGTGAAAAAGCTATGATTTTATTCTTACGTCTTAACCATGACCTGTCTTGGTAGGTGATAAACACGCTCAGTCTGTCTGTAGTGTCATCAGTGACAATCCAGGATTATCGCGCTTCTCCCAAGCTCTCCATTTCTGTTTCCGATTCGCCACCATGTCTATCTTCGCCATAGCTATCATAAGGTACAGGCTCATCAACATTCCGTCTCCAAAGGAACCACTTCTGGATAAAGTAAGGGAGCTGTTCATGCCATACCCACATGAGGAGTTGGATCTTTGGACGATCATAGACCTTTTCAAGGTCTTCCAGACTCCGACTGCTGGTCTCTTCAATCAAGAAGAGGACGAGGATGAATGCGATGACGTTGAGGACCGAGAAAACGCCCAATGTCCCTCTTGCGTGGAAAGCCTGATAGATCTTTGGTAGTAGAATTGACAGAAGACCCGCGAAGAAGAGATTCATGGTGATGGCTACTGAAGCACCCTGGATCGCGTTAGGGTAGTATGATGGTGCATCTTGGTAGACTTACTGCTTCACGATGAGATGATGGGAAACTTGGTCAGGTTAGTGTTTCTGTAGACTTTTATCAAGCACGGGGGTCCTTACCTCTCAGAAGCCAAAGTAAACGGGATCGGTCCTAAACCCTCGTCAGAAATGCTTCTGGTTCACGGGTACTGGTTGCTCACCTAGGCCAGGGGCATACGCAGCCACGAAACCTGTATCAAGTCAGAACAGCTCCAATACATCCAAAGCGGATACTCACAGTATACAAACACGGTTCCCACGATATTCCGAGCCTCTATGCCTTTTGAGAAATTATCGTTGTACGCAATAGCTGCCGCCATGAGAAACAGGCTCATTAACGGTAGTGTGAAGAGAAGCCATCGTCTGCGGCCAAGCGTGTCGATAGATCTTCAGACTATTAGTAAAGGTTTACTGAGCTGGGAAAGGTTACTGGCCTCATGGCGAGTAGTCCGAACAGGAAGTTCATACCACCTGCACTATAGCTAGTGCCACACACGAGGCTCATATGACTGAGGACTCTTGAAGCACGTACCAAATCCGACGCTGTATGCTAGAGTTGCCTTGAGGTTGTCGTATGCCCCACTGAACATCTTGTTGGAGTAGAATGCAAAGACATTGACTAAGAACTGTTAGAAGACTCTGTGAAGAAGGGTCCTTCAACCGTACCTCCACATAGCTGCTGTGCCAGTGAGACTATGCAGGTGCTGTATACTGCATTTCTCAAGAACCTTGCCTGGAAAAGAGTCGAGTACTGCAACTTTGACAGTCTCAGGGACGCTACAACTCGCCCCATGTATGTGAGCCCACTTTGCTTTGTCCTCATTACACTTGCTTGGTCAGGATCTGTCCTCTGGGGACGGTTGGGCCACCAGATAAGAATGAGATCACGCAAGGCTAAAAGCTGATGACATCGAGTTAACACTACTGGCAGCAACCAATAGGTCAGCACTTACACGATGAGATCTGATCTTGAGTAAAATCTGAAAGGCACGGTCGATGCTGTAACCAGGAGTGTCGGAGCGCATACAGTATCGTGGACTCTCATAACACATAGCCACAGCGATGAGTAGGAAGAGCGCTGGAACGGCTGGAGCACCGAGAATAAGGCGAAGAGCCAGTCGCGATTTGTTTTGTTCATCTTGTGCAAGGTATCCAGTGCCGTCTGCTATTGCCATGTTGATGACAGACCCCATGAGGATACCACATGCAACCCTAGAGGTATTAGAGAGTGATTCAATAGAGGAAGTCGACATACCAGAGCTGCCAGGCTAGTACGATAGAGCCTCTCCAGAATCGAACGGCGGTTTCGGAAGCGAGGACAGGTGCACTAACGGCCTTGATACCCATTGCTGTTGTTTGTTAGTCCACTAACCGGAAACAAGTTACCAAACGATATGATGCTACACATACCAACACCAGCGATGATTCTGACCAAGAGCAGTTCGAGCCATGTCTGACAGAACGCAGAGCCAATGGAACTTGCAATGATCAACAAGGCGGAAACAGTGAGTGCCCCTCGACGACCAACGCAGATGTTGATAGGAAGCGACATGGGCGAACCTATCAAAGCAGCAGTGAAGTACGGCATGCATTCATGGCCCCAGAAGTCCAAGTCTCATCACCTTTTCGTAGGTACAGAGGATTTGACACATCCATAGCGTAGATATCGGCTGCATTGATCGAAGCCTGGACATGTCCCTGTAGGAAGGCGGCGAGAGACACAGTGATGATGATGATCGGCATTCCAGGCTGAGAGAACACATGCTCTCTCTCATCACGAATGAATTTCTTTTCATCCTCGGTGAGGTCATTCGGCATTGGATTCTCGGAGGACTTGGTAATGGCATAGTAGTTGATGTTCTGGGCGATGCTGAAGGCCCTTTCGAGTTCGTCGACGCTCACGGTGGGGAGGTGCTCTGCGAGATTGGTGAGGGCTTCTCTAATCTCTGTTGGTGAAGTGGTATCGCCTGGCTAAATGTCAGCTTTAGGTAATTATGGATAGCAGGAGTCAGTACGATACTCACAGAGCACACTTCGATCACCACCACGTTCCTTGATTTGTCTACTTATCCATCTCTCCCAGTCCTCTTTGAACTTGGAAACCTTGCCGGAAAGAGAGAATGAGTCCTTTCCGTCAGCCATGGTCAGTCTCGATTGTCCAAGATAGTAACTTGGTATATCCGTGTCTGTTTCTGAGGTATTGGGCTTGGATTGGATAAATGGCAACGCGGAAAAGACGGTTCAAGGGACGTCATATAACTGCCCAAGGCATACTTTTGCGCAGCGAAATCACATGTATTTAACGCCATTGAACTGATTTGCCGACAAAATGACAAAATGCGGCTCTAATCTTTGAGCGACCTTCATCATGAGCCTTAGCCCAACTGGCCACGAAATGGCTGCAGGACTTCAGGTTCACCGCCGGGTTGAAACAATAGTCCAACTTTGAACACGAGAAAGCTGAATACAGTACAAGGTTTATCCCTGAGAGCAAACAAACGCGTTTGTGACTTTTCATTGAGCATTGACCAGATGCAAGCCGTCGCCAATCATGGGATGCGGTAAGCGAGTCATGACGGCTGAGGGGGTTGAAAATAAGGCTGGCGACAGTCTGGCGAACTGCATGATTCACATACCTTCCTCTTCAGGCCTGAATTTGTGATTTTATAGCAAACAAGCCAGCTCGGCGGTTCCTGGCTGTTCAAGGTGCAGCGAATGATGAGTATAAGGTTTGGTACCTTTTCATCATCGGTTTAGTATCCTGGCATCAAGCCACCAACCGGGTCTCGAAGCTTCTTCCATTACGCACACTGCAGTCTTTATAATGTTATTTGACTCAGACCGAGTTTCAGAAGACGCCATTGAGGCTTGGTGATGTTACACAACGTCCACAGCCTGCTTTTGCCTCCCCATATCCACCTTCCCCAGACCCGAGACTCCCCGCCCGATGACCATGTGGATTGATCGGCATTTATCCTATTTCGAAAGATCCTGGCTTTTGCGGAGGCGGAGCATTCACAGAAAGTACCGATTGGTATTCTCTTCCGTCGTCTCATCTCCCCATATTTCTTCATCTTAACCCCGCTGATTCACCTTCTTCCCACGTTCCGCGCATGCATACCCCGGATTGCGTTTCTTCCATTCTTTTCGAGCATATACTTGCGAATAGATCAGTATGACCCCGATGGAACCTATAGGCGGTGCCATCGCCATTGCACAGGCGATCATAGGCACCTGCAAGGCCATCGACATTTGTGTAACAGCTATCAGAGACTCACGCGACACACTCCAAAGATGGAACGTCATGATCACCACAATTCGCCAGACATCACAGCAGCTTGAAGTTGCACTACTAAAAAGACAAGCTACACGCCAGACCGAGGGCTCTCCAGAGGGAATACACTATGAGGTCATCAGCGCACACCTCGATCAATTCAACCGCGACCTTCGGAAACTTGAAGCCAACATCTCAAAGGCAAACATTGCAAACCGTTACGTGGGCTCAAGCTCAGCAGCCTCCCTGCGAAACAGAGTTAAATTGGCTTTTACCATGGACTGGCGGGAAAATGAGCAGCTCTTCAAATGGATGGATCGTCACGTCACTCTGCTCCAGATCAATAGGGACTTGGTCAGAGGGTAATTCTCCCTTGTGAACCAGATTTATTGAACTATCCTGTCGATTAGCAGTGTCAACGACGACAGCGTGACAGACATTCAGCGAGTCCTATGGACTGGACATGCCAGCTGGAAGCCCGTACCGACACCTGAGCCTCTTACTGAACCCCACGTTGAACTTCAGGATTGGTTGGTATCTGCAGAAGGCTTTGCCAAGCACATTGCCCTTCGAGACTTCGAGCCTTCAGATAGTGACACATTGACACCTAACGAAACTGACTGGGACCTGATGCACGACAGACCTGACATGATCAACATCAATACCGTGAGCCTGATGGAACAGGAATACCGGCTGCACGCCACGATGCAGCAAGTTGACCATCTTGAGGCCTCGAATATTCCTGCCATTGCTGCAAATGTTCAATTGGAAGTTATTCGGCTATCACATGAGCTCAGCGAAGGACAGGGAGTCACCCTGTCCTTCCAAGAGCGATTCCGCCACCAAGAACGATATGTCAATCTTCTTCTGAAGTCAACAGAAAGACATGACGTATTTGGCATCAGAGCACAAGAGTACTTGAGAAGCCAGATCATCCCTAATATCAATAGCGAAGACACTTCCCTAAAGCACGTGTGGCTGAGTGTAGGCAAGATGTACTATGCTCTGAAGGCCTGGGGTCCAGCAACAGAGTGGCTTCGACTTGCCTTGCTGCGTGGCTACGTCCGACATGGCAGAGAGGTTGATCGTTCAGAGATTGAAGAAATTTCGAAGCTGATCTGCCAAATCTATGAAAAGGAAGGGCACCCTGAAAACTCAATTGCCTTGAGGCAGATTCTCGTAGACCATATGAAGTATGATCCGAAAAAGATTCCCGGTGATCTCGAGAAGGCAGTCGAGTGGTGCAAGCTGAAAGGGTTTGACGTGCTGATTGAAGGAGATCAACTGGTGTATAAAGATCGACTGAACTCCAAGGGCAACAGTGCTTTGCACGAAGCTGCCCAGGATAAAACCATTGATGTGAAGATACTGCCAAAGCTGATGAAGAACGACCTCCTGGCTGTCAAAAACGCAAGTGGGGATACATCACTTCTGTTAGCGGTCGACAGGGCCAACACAACACTCATATCGAGTCTTCTAACCATACCATCTCTACTACATATTCGGGATCGAGAAGGGAGGACACCACTTCACAGATGTCATGATCACAAAAGTTTAGATCTCCTTCTCGATGCTCTGAACGGATCCAGACATCGCTCAAGCCTCACACACGTCGATCCCAACAGTCATGACGCTTCATCTCTGATCGACATCCATTCCCAAGATGCGTATGGCAAAACAGCTCTGTTCATATCATGTGCACAGGGCAACTTGAGAATGATGAGAAAGCTCCTCGATGCAGGAGCTCACGTGAATACAGCGGATAATACAGGAGTATGCCCAATCCTAGCCTGCTCGTCCTGCACTGGCATCTCATTAGCGAGGAGAGAAGAAATGATCCTGCGCTTGCGTGCCAACGGCGCAGATCCGGACCAGCAGGACATTGATGGATATACGGCCAGGAAGGAACTTCGAAGACTCTACTCGTCGAGCAAGGCGGTGAATAAGTTCCTGTCTCTTGACCCTGTAGTGGAATTGGAGAGGTTGGAGAAGAAGTCGAGAGCGGAGAGGAGGGGGAGTAATGCCACAGCGAGCACGACGAGAAGCATGTTTTCGTTGGGACGGGTGTTCAGTTGGGAGACACGGAGTTCATCATCGTCAAGTTGACCTGTCAAGTCAGGTTTGATTTATTGTTTTTAGGTCTCTCTGTATGGAATTGTATCTTCTCCACTCAGGAACTGTCTGGTACATCACCTGAAGTGAGCTTTCTCATGACTCGATGGAATCAATAAAGACGTTCTTTCGTGTCAGTCTCAGTTGTTGCTCCAACTGTTCAGCGGCAGACTATAATCTACTCCCACCGCCTTGTCAAGGACGGGAAAATGCTCCCTCTAATCCACTCTCATGTTTTCCTTCTCGCCCTCATTGTCTCTCCTAAGCTTCGCCTCTGTGCACCAACATTTTCCCTCTCTTCAGCATGAAACTTTCCTCTTTGCTGATCGCCGACGCTTCGCTTCACCATGTCAGTCGCCTCTGCGGTCATCACCGCTCTAGAGGAGTATGAGTTTGACCCAGAAGCTGGCTTTGCTCGTCTTGATCCTGGCGAGTCTCATTGCCTTGGATACATGCTCCACCGAAGCAGCCGTCTCGTTTGCGTCGTTGATGAGAAGAAGACTGCTGTACTTGATGTCGATATAACCATAAGGAATGTACTGCTGTAAGTACTCTTGTCACTGAAGCTTCTCTGATCCCACCCGAACTGAAGGCTGTAGTCCAATACTACTGGAATCAAGTGGATTACGAAACCACCGTCGAACGCACGCTGACCCCTTTTCAATGCTGGCGTGTTGTACAATGCCTCGACGAACTCGGTTCCGCGCCCCGCTCCCTCGTAGAGAGAGGTTTTACCAAACCCTTGTCGAACCTCCTCTGGCAATCCTATCGGTGTTGCTCCTGTACTTCAAGTCCAGAAGCTTGCCTCTATCCGGGAATACCTTTCCCTTATCTACCGAGTCCAGACCAGGCTTCTTCGCTAACCCTTTCCCCAGCCGGCCGGTGGTGAGCAGCACGACGACGATGAGATCAAGTACAACATCACGCGCCTTACCCTGGGGAGTGCCGCGAAGTTGTCCTTTACACTGCGGCGCTCGATCAGCGTACCCTTCGCTTTTCGTGATCCTCTCGACAACGAAACCTCTAGCAACAAAGCGAATTGGCCGGAGCGACTCCCCGCCGAATTTCTTGCTTTAATACAGCGATGCGGTAATCCGACCCCACGTATCGTCGTTCGTTTTGCTGGCCAGGGTGTTTCCCAAGCCACTCCTCAGCGCCGTCGCCAACTAATGGAAGAGGGGGATAGTAGTGAGCAGGGCGGCATGCAGTCCACTGGTCTTCGCAAAGCCTTATGATGACTTTTACAATTAAACCCTAAACTTAGGCCTAAGCCTTATCCTAAGTTAGGATGAGATCATCAAAAGGAACTCTAAAGCTTATGATGATGCGATCATAAGTCTTGGCATTTTTCAGAGTCTTTGGGTAAATTGAAGGTCGCGCGACAGATTCGCACAATCGTAGGAGAATAGTCATTGTTCCGCGTAGACTTTCTATTCTTCTATCAATCTACACAAGCCAATAAGGTCCTTACGCCACAATCTCCACCCGTCTCCTATTCCACTGATGCGTCAACGCCTTTGCCTTAGGCTGTCTCTTAACCTCATCATACAACCGCGCCGTCAGATACTTGTAAATCCACGGAGACGCACCATTGTACACAATACTGTGATCACTATCCGTGAACGCAAACATCTTCATCTTCTCAGGCGAAACACCAGCTCCAACGAGAAGATCAATCATAGCAGCGGCATGTTGGTAATGAACGTTATCATCACCCGTACCGTGAAGAATGCTGAAACTACCCGTAATGTTCTTGAAACCATCGACCTTATGCACAGCCGTCTCGAGATATCCATCCTTATTCTCGTCAAGGGTCTTCATATAGCGCTCTGTATATATAGAATCGTAGAAACGCCAGTCTGACACAGGAGCTGTGATAAGACCGAAGCTAAACACTCCAGAGTCTACTTCGACGGTCTTGGCTGTGAGATATCCACCATACGACCATCCCCACATTCTAATCTTGTCAGCGTTAATGAAACTATATCTCTTGATAAGCTCTTCTGCAGCCTAGATCTGATCAAGTGGCTCAAGCTTTCCGAGCTAAGATGTAACGAGCGAGCGGTACTTGCGGCCTTATATGGCTGTTCCGCGGTTATCGACGGTGTAGACGATATACTGAAGTTCAGGATTAGACGAAATATAGGACTTCTATCCGAGAGATTGGAAAGACTTGGCGACGCGCTAGGAGTTAGGTCTGCCGTAGGGAGTAAAAAGAACAGGGTACTTCTTCGCGGGGTCGAAGTTGACGGGGAGTTATTGCATGATGTTTAGGGTGTAACTATCAGGGTGCTTAAGCTTAAAGTATGTAATATTGGGCATACTGTACTGATTGATATTCTTGTAGAAAGCCTTATTATCGACTAGAGTGCAGATAGGCTTGCTAGTGGAGTTAGTAGTATACAGCTCCTGGTAGGGAACGTTGGGACCCTGGTAGTAAAGAATATAGTAACCACCGCTTAAAGAAAATAACGCAGACCAATAGCCAGGGGTCTTATCATCAACAAGAGGAGTAATCTTCTTAGTCTCCTACGACACCTTATAGACATATCGCTCGGTAGAGTATCGCTTTAAAGCTTGGAAGTAAACAAGCTTCTTGGCGGTGTCGATGTTGAGGATCGTCGAAACCTCCTATTTCCCAGAGGTCAGCTGAATGGCTTTTCCGCCGTCAAGAATGTTAAGCTCGACAGTAGGGTTCTTGGATCCAACCTTGGGATATCGAAGGTCTAACTCGCGAGGATATGTCGGCGCAAGCTTCTGGTTATCTATGTAGTAAGGAATAGTGAAAGTCCCAACACTAGTCTCGTTAAAGCTCAGAAACGCAAGGAACTTGGCATCAGGCGACCACCAAAGCGCCGAGCGCCCACCGTAAATCTCCTCGTATACCCAATTAGGCACACCGTGAAACATATCCGGACCCCTATCGCTCGTAATCTGCTCAACCTCGCCGTCCGCATCACGAATGAAGAGATTATTACCCCGCATGAATGCAACGGCTTCTCTACTGGGCGCAAACTGCGCGTACTGGATATCGCCAACCTGGTCTTTCATAAGAGGTTCACTCTCGCCGGATTCAACATCGAGAATGAAATAATCTGCGAAATACGAGTAGCGGTATTGCTTGGTGTAGTTCGACGCGACGAGAACGCGCTTAGCGTCACTGCTGATCTAGTACTCGTGAAGATCTTTGGGGAGTTTATCGGCTGTGACGAACTTTGTTGTCTTTTCGCTGATGATGTCTTCGAGAACGAGATCGCCGTTGTCGCTGAGAACAATGTAATTCCCGTCTTGTCCAGCGGACGACCACTCTACACTCATGGTAGTAGGTCGCAATTTAGCGCTCGGACTCGTCTCATTGAAAGTGAGTAGGCGATCCCCCTCACCAACAGGTTGATGCGGCTGTCGAGGAGGATCAATCGCCAGACCCAACGGGGCAAGCGCCAAAAGAGTGGTCAGTAATTTCACGACCATGATGAACGACTGATCTGAGGTTGCAGGAAAGAACCTTGAGGAGAAAGAAAAAAAAACGAGGCGTTGCACAGCGTTCTTATAGAGGATTAAGTTCCGGGACGAGATTAAGCTTATACCGGGGATCGACAGGGCTAGTGGAAGGGCGCCTTCCCGCAGCGGTTTAGATGTGGAATGTTACAGGGGTATTAGACCTGCCGCTTTGGACCATTTTTACAAAAGATCCCCGTGTTATGTTGCGTTGGCCAAGACTTGGTTTCTTGGGAGGGCGACAAAAGTTCGCGAGAAGAGATAAGGATAGGAAGGTTATTTGATAAGGTGATGAACGGTCCTTGAATTAAATTTGGTTTGGGGTTAGGGTGAACCAATTACAGGTGGCAGTTCAGGGTAAATATTTTGATTGTTTGTGATGGTCTACCCCTCACTTGGATCGTTGTTGGATCATTATCCTATAAACAGTTGAAGAGAGCATTGCTTTCATCAGCAGTAAGATAAAGGTTCACGTAATTTGAAAGCATTCTAAGATTATTTAGAATAGCTCAGGTAAATTTGAACTACCTAGTTTATTTCTACTCCATGACTGGTTAGCCTTGAGTCCCGTGACACCTTGCGATACGTTGATTCAAGAACGAGATTCGGCCTTGGCTGCATAACTAATATTGACGTCGGGTTGGTTTACCTAATGAGATTGATGAGCCCGAATGCACAATCTAATCTGTAGCGTGTGATTCTGCAGCCGTGGGATGCCTGCAATTTGCAGGATCAATAAATAATGCATATGATAGTGCTACTCTACCCTTCACCTAGGTAATTATGTATGACCGCATTTACCCATAGATCTATCAACTCCAAACCCCGCTTGTTAACCTCCCTAATGCAGTATCCCAATGTGTCCTCGCCTATCCATTCCAAGCCCGCATTAATTTTTTGCAACAGGACAGACCAGCTTTGCTCTCTGATCAAAAAATCGCGTTCTGGTAGGCTCTCTTTTATGCAATCGGCGATATCCCGATGATAACCTCCTGTAGGTGAAAAGAATCTCTGTCACTATCCAAAGAATCTTCATTACATCTGTTGACAACTATCTCAAATCGTTCCTTGGCGTCTTGCGGAGGTCGGATGTGTAGAGCACAGTCTACTAGATCTGGTAAACGTTGACCAAGTAAGCGGTAAGCTGTAACGAAATTGCCAATAGCTAGGGTATATTGACGAAATCCAAAGTTATACCCTTCGCCGCTCTTTGGAAGGACGCCTAAATCATCACTAACCCCATATTCCAAAACTAACGGGCGCTGCCAATCGCTCGGTGAAGATAGAGTGTGGCTAAAGCGGCGCAGTAGGTCTATGATCTTATGCCTATCGTTGCTCCAATCGTTAGGTATACGGTTGAGGCATTGCATCACAAACCATGAATGCAGAAGCCTTGTTTCGTTTCTCACGTCACGTTGACCTTGCGAGGAAACGTCGTGCCACCTTTCGTCAGTCTCACTTCCCAGGCGGGTTAGGACGTAGTCAACAAAGTTCAAGCACGACCCGATTGTTAAAGACCCGTTAGAGCCCACCAAGGCGCAAAGTAGAGCAGGAATAGCCTCTAGCAGCGAAACATCAGACAACTGGTCTAGCGGATCGCTAACGAGAGCGCCTGAATTGACTGTCCTGACGACATTTTCAATGAAATTCAACTCTCTCCGGTTGGAAGGATATTTGGCAAATATCGAATAGTTCCAATGAAAGGGATTGTAAAATAATCCACGCTGCTGCCAGTCCCTAAATTCCTTCAACATACTATTTCGGAAATATATGTCGTAATCGGACCAGTTGAGGGAAACATTCAACGCTTTAGGCTGGAAGGCTTCACAACTGGATCCTGAAATTTTCCGTTCGCCTGTTATCTCCTTGTTGTCGCGCTTTGACTTGTAGCGTAGAAATCGGGATTTGACTAGGTGGCCGACAAGCAACCTTTTGACTTTATCAATTGATGGCCAGTGACAGAGCGCAAGACATTGGCGTCCAAATTGTGTGTCAGTGATGAAATCGAATGCACATCTATGTATGAATTCGACTCTTTTCAAGGAATAGTTGCAAAGAGCTTCATTTCCAGCACAAGGGCGATCGACAACTTGGGGTGTCGTTACTTCAAGGAGACCTCGGCAAACCAAACGCAATCGGTCCTCTACCCTCGCACATCTAGCCAGGAGCTCTTGTGCCTGTATTTCTCCGCTTTCTCTTAATATCGACAGAAATGGCTTGTCCTCTAGGGCTGTAGTCATGACAAGTATGGAGCGCATCCAATCGAAAGGTAGTATCTCAGAAGAACCATTATAGCCGCAAGCGTCGATCTTGGTTGCTGTAAGAGCTAAACTGAAGAAGCGAGCAGCATCAAGCCTGTAAGTTGATAACTTGGCATCATCTCCGGGGCGACTCCACATGTCAACCAAGAGGTCGTGTAGATCTGATGGTGTCTGTGCGAGTCGCTCCTCAAATTCCTTGGCACCACCTGAACGTATTGCCTGATTGAGGCTCTTGATGACCAAGACCACCCAGAGAAACACACCTTTTGCTTTCTCTACAACTATTGCTAGAAGTAGAGATCGATCATCGGAGCTGAGACCAGATGTTTCGAGCCGATTCTTCGCAAAATGATAGATATCGTTCTTATTAAGCTGATGGGTTCTTAGGCGGGGTTGACCTGCGAAAAACCTACTGAAAGGATCTTCTTCCCTACTAGATGCACATAGCTTGATATTGTCGAGACTGAGTAGATCGTAAATAACTTGGGTGTTCTGATTGTCACCCCACGGTAGGTCCTCGAATTCTTTAGCCTCGTCCAGTCCATCGAGGAAAATGCAAAAGGTATTGCCTGAGAATTTGATCACCCAGCAGAGAGCTTCCTTGAGCTCATTCATATCCCAATCTCCACGATCTCGTTTATCTTGAACATTCGAATGCTCGCTCCATAGCTGGTGGGCGAGATCACGGTTCTTGTGAAGAATTTGATGGAGGAGAGAACGTGCCATTCCTTCTATGTTCTTCTGTAGTGGCTGCCCTGGCTTCCAGAAATAGTGGGTGAGGACTTTTATGTTCCTATGCTGGGCTTGCAAATGCTGCAATGTGAGGGGATTGGTCGCAAGGAATTTCATAAGCGAGCTTTTTCCAGAAGCTGGCTTTCCGCTGACCCAAAACTGCTGGTTACCTGACTCTAACCAGGTAGGAAAGCAATTAAGATCTGCTGGCCTTGTCGTATCGGCCGGCATTGGTGAGTCTAGAGTATCGTCCCGATCCTCATCATCGTCCACGTTCTCAAAGACCCAATCAAAGGTTCCAGGGTAGTTTTCAGAGATGTGATTCTTGCGGCTGTTCATTTCGGGAAATCGGATACTTTGAAGCAGTTCATTATGCTCTTTCTCGAAGCTCGTACTCTGGTCACGTCGGGCCATATCCTGAAATTCTTGTGACATCGAGTCACGGAAACTCGAAATGGCACCTTGTGTGGTGGTGAAGCCTTCATTGATAACTGCACGTGTTGATTCATGCTCCTGGGTAACTAGGTTCCTTGTCTTGAGTGACTCGATTGAAAGGTCGGAAATCCGTGTGCAGCCATCAGCCAGCTGTATAATGATTGATTGTAGGTTGGTGTCGAGCTTGTTGAAAGAGTCCTTTGAACTAAGTTCTGCGGCCTGCGACTGGTTGCATACACGTTGTAGCACGACACCATGGAGAAGGCTCTCGTATCGTTTGAGGTTTACCTCAAGACTTTCAAGTTCCTTTCCTTGCCAAAGAGATGCCCAAGTCTTTTTACCCACCTCTATCTTTCCGCGGAATCCACGTTTAGATGCCTCATCAATATGAAGCTCGGAGAATTTGGATTGCAGCTGGGTCATGGATTCTTCTAGCTTCTTGCCAATCTGAATTATCTGCTGCTGGTCTCGGCTCGACTGCAAAGCTTGAGAGGTCGCCAAAGCTGAGCTGTTCATATCATCAAAGCAAGCTTTCGCGCTTTCGAGATAGGCTTTCAACCTGGGATCAGGCGAGTGTTCATTCCGAACGTGACTGTAAACTTGAAGAATATCTCTGCCGAAAGTAACAATCTGCATCGCATTACAGAGAAATCCTATGCCAGCGATCGCCGCCTCTGCTCCGGACATTTTTTGCGTGTTCTTGGATTTTCGAATATTTGAAGAATGTTATTAGGGTTAAGGCGGTTTCTGAGTGTGAGATAATGAAAAAGAAAAACGAGAATGCTGAGTTGGCCGAGTGCGGGGTGACGTGTCAAGGCGAACTAGATTGCGGCTGAGCAAGGCGGACACTTCGTAAGAAATTGCATTGGAATTGTTTTTTTGTGCGCCATTGACAACATCGGCAGGTCGTCTTTTCTCGAATCTACATAAGACTCTCAGCACATCGGGCTAAGTTAAAACATATTGGATATGAGTCAACATTTTGTTTCGACATCGAGTCATCTGACTCTCAGATACAAATCATGGACTTTTAGTCTAGGTTACATTCTCGAACACTAAGACTTATCACATCGATATTTCCTATAAACCTTTATTCCCTTCTTCTCGCAGATAATGCTTACTACCCAAAGCCATTTATTATCGCTTAAAGCTACGATATAGCTACTCGGCAATACTAGTTACAGGTTAAAAGCATAGTAAACCAATATAACATTAGCAATACTAAATTCTATAACGCAGACTTTAATATCAAAAGTAACTTTACTATAAGCCAGAATAATTACCTCTTCGATCTTACGAGATGTATTGATCAAACTAGCAGGCGTGGCAAAGATCCCTTCATCAAGGGATCGCCACGGTTGTCACGCTAGTACTCAAGCTACAGCAATAAAGGCAATAAAGCATCTCTCCCCGGCTCAGTTTATCGCATTCCTTGGATTTTTGAAAATCCATAATTCACAGTAAGTAGATTCTCAAGCTCAGATATCCAGCAGGGAGATAGCGGTGACTATTAGTGGCTTGCCGCGTTAGGTACTATTGCTCATCAGGAGGATTTAATGAACAAGATCTGCATAGCGCGAAATAAAGAGGTAGGGGTCTATAGCTTCGTATTCTACAGAGATAGAGCCTGGATCTCAACAGTAGTTAATAATAATCTTTACCTAAAAGAGCCGGATTTTAATAAAGAGATATATAATACCACAGGCAGTAAAGCGAGATATTACTGTAAATAGAAACAGTCTAACTTAGAAGCTCTCTTCTTTACCAAGTGTATAGATCTAAATGAGACCTAGCTTCTATTGCTCGAGAAGGCAGTAGGTAACTTCCCTCTTAACTGGTATATACTCAGCTAATGCCGAAGATAGTTCGCTAAAATTCACGGTAATTACTAAGCTCTAGACAGAGGATAGGCTGGTATTGCGATGGAGGATCTTACTGGCAGTATTACTACACTTATTGCGACTAATAGTATTCTCGATAGAGAACGACTCTAGCGCAAGCTCCTCTCTTGCGGTACTATAGGTAGAGAATTTCTTTTTATATTATCGAGTGGCCCTAGCTTTAAGCACCGAAACGGAATTATCTTAAGCCATACCTACTCTATCCTTAAGGCTATCGAGTTAAAGAAGGAGCACAGCGGCATAATACGCTTAGTTAAGATTAGGTTAGTGCTATTCGGCTAGCTGCTTAGCATTTTGCTGTCTCTTACCACGCCTCCTCCTCCTCTAAATAAATACAACATGCTGACATATATAAAGGAACCCCTAGGGCCAAAGGTCAGATACTGGCCATAGGGAGTGGTGTAATGCATAGGCAGATAGTTCTAGGGAATAGAATACCTATATAATAAATGCACTTTATCACGAGTTTAGTGATAATAGCATCTTCTAGATGACTTATAAAGACGCTATAGAGAATTTCGACTATATATATAGGACTTAACTTCTACATCACAGGTGGACTATAGCACAGAAGTAGATAAGTACCATTATGCTATAGCTGCCAGGATTTCTAAAGAAAAGGTTTATTATCGATCTCGAAGACAAGAGCACTGTAATTATTGTTCTATTGTAACGATGTTAGCTTTATAAGCCACTGCACTAAAAGGCAGTCTTAGCTCCTATAAGTGTTATAGGCAGCTAAGTTAAGGTAACTTATAGAGGATCTTTCTAAGGGGTTTATAACCCCCCTTTACATCTATCTCAGGTATATTTTGGTCATTTTGTTGATCTATACGACTAAAGGCTTAACAACTAGATAATCAGTACTTTCCAGGGCTTCAAGGGGAGTACGATTTTACCCTTCATTTCCTCTTACGGCCTATTATCTCTAAGATCGATATTTATCGAGTTTCTCTATATCATCTTGGCGACAGTTAATTGATCAACTGTGAGCTTACCCTAGAGATAGGAATATACAAGGTTATCCCAAAAGTTATCGCTAAAAGGAATAGCCTTAACCCAGTAGAGGAAACAGTTAAACTAGCTGTAAAGAGGAATCCGCAGAAGTTACGCCAGGTTAGGTTACAGTACGATCTTGGATATACCAAAGAAGGAATCATAAACTAGCAACTCAAATAGCCTCCTCCCAGCGACCTAAGAGCAAAAAGCGCAAATATAAGGTCCAACTTTTCTTAAGATAAGAGTTTAGAAAATTAGAGTCCAGTCTGCGCTATTAGCTTGCGAGTTTACACTAAGCACCCTAACTTTATTATTAACGTTATATAGTTAATACTTAAACAGCCCAACATCAAAGCTATAAATATAGTATATATAGCTTAAATATCATTTTTCTTATTAAGAGTTCTTAAACCTAACCTAAAATAATTAATTAAGAGCTAACTGTCACGGCCAGGGTCCCTGGATGCATTCAGGGTCTTACCGCTGCGCTAAATCGCAAAAGACTAGGATGTAAGGTCCCTGACCTTACACTGCATTCCCATATATATAGCTACAGCGCCCCCAGGATCAGGTTCAGGTTCAGGTTCAGGGTTCAGGCTTCAGCTGTGACACTAACTATATAATTAAATACTGCCTATAAGGGGCTTTAGGCTTTTAATATAGGTAATAAGGATATAATATTCTTTTCTACTTAATAAGCTTCTATTAAAAAGGCTTTTATAATATTATTTAACAGCTTTTAAAGCAGAATAATAAGAGGTAATTAATAAATTATAATATCTTATTAGCTTAATACATTCTTATAGATATTATAAGCTTTAAAGAATTACATTAATGCTTAATCTATATTTTAAAAACTTCTTTTATATAAGATATATACTCTATAGAACTATTGCATTTAAATACTGACCTAGCCTTTCTGACTCCCTATACCTACTACATCAACCCTCAGACCTAAGGTTTAATATTTATTCCATTAAATCCCTCTAATAATTATAGCTAAAGCATTTGTAGCGAGAAAATCCAGGCTATCTGCTACCTATTACACTTAATTAGAAAAGGCTTAGGTAATGTTAAACATTTTTATATTTATGCCATATGGCATCTATATCCTTCTCGCATGAGGATTTTGGGATATTTATGCTTGGGTGAGGCCTTTTACATGTTGGCCGCCATCTGATGGAAAAGTTTTCTAGAGGGGATTGATTACCTTTTTGAGAAAATATATTTCCTGCGGTTAGGTTACCTTTAAATTAAAGTATATATTATAGGAGTATCTAATTAGATATTCTAAGCTGACCTTATATATATATCTCTTATAGCTATTGTGACGGGGATAAGGTGCAACGCAAGGGAGGAAGGTCAAGCTGTACAAAAGAGGTCACG
>PVQB02000902.1:0-27335 GCA_002980475.2 Fusarium beomiforme | reverse complement strand
TTTTTTTTTTTTTTTTTGGTTGAGTTTACAGTCAGGTCATTGCTTGATAAGCTACAAAGACGGACTGAAGCGTGTTATAAAGATGATGTAATGGCGTAGAGGCAGCTTAGAGTATTTATAACTTTGGCAGGTCGACTACCGGATCTTCTACGGGAGTAAACACTCCACCTCACCACGTGGTTTGGTTAAGGCACGATCGTGCAGGCCATGGGACACTTAGTTGGGTGTTGCTCGCAGGGCTGATTTGAGGGCATTCGTGTGGGAAGATCTCGACTTCGGTAGGTCTAGAAGAGTCCCTTACGGATTCGCTTATTCATGCAACATGACTGAGGGACATCAGAAAACTTAAAATGTCAAGTCTAAGTGACAGAAATGCTTAGGTAAAGCCTCAAGTATTTTGAGGTGCTTTTCGATTAGGTAGTTTATTATTGTCCCCTCATTTGATAGGTCTGAAGTCTCTTGATTTCCTGAGACATAACCAAAGAAGTTGATCCATTGTACCGTCGCTGATCCAGTAGGATTCTGTACAGTATTATTCATAATAAGCTCTCAAACTGTCTTTCCGAGAAACAGGAGATTGATCAAATACGATCCACCTCATTCTTCATCGAATACTCGATCATAGTCTGGCATGATACAATATACATTGAGCTTTTTTAAGCTCGTGATGTTGCCAGTCTCAGGCTGCAATACCTGTGGACACTGGATGTTGATCCATGGTAATATGGCTTGAAAGGGTGACTAAAATTCAATATAACCTCACCTTCAAGTCAATGTTTCGATGAAATATACAGGTTGAGGGTGTTGCCAACCATCTACTGGACCTCGCCATGAGTAATCTTGGCAGTTGTCTCTTGACAAGACTCTCTATAGTGAGCCAACTTCGCTTCAGTGTGGGCGACGAGAGGCTTGGCCATGCCGCGTGGTTGACGTACGTCACTTGGCTGTGCAGAGGATAGAATTGCCAAAACGAAGCGTGGTTATATGTCAAGCCCGACGTAACAAAGGAAAAGAAACAAGTTCGCGACATATAACCACGCATACTTTGTGTTGTGTCTCAGCAAAACTCCAGATCCGAAACTTTGTATCATCTTATTATCAATAGGGGACCATCCATCCTGCGCTACCTGCTTACAGGGACCGTTTCCCCTACAAACACAAAACAACCGCCCCCGTCGAGCATCCACTCACATGTCCTTCTATTAACTTGTCGCTTGTCCACCCGTATTGACTGACACTTGGAGCCAAGCCCTCTGACCCTGCACCAGCCTCAATCAAAATTGCGGACCACCTCAGCAACCATCCTGCGCCTACGTCTACGAAGAGGCTACGTTCATCATTTCAAACTTCGCATCCCCGTCCTCACAACAATTCAAACTCTCCACCATTCGACCTGTTCCCCATAGCTGTCGCAACCATCAACAACCCTCAATACGCTCCACGTCCATCAAATTACCATCTCGAATTGGTTCGTTGAGAAAACAATATATCAGTGACTTTCTCCCTCGGCTGATCCAAGCCCGAATACGAACGCTCGACGTAAGCTGGCAAGATGACTCTTAAGGAAGAGTTCCAGACGCGAAACTTCAGTACGTCACTCTCCACGAGCTGCGCTTGGTGTACGGTACTGATACTCACGTAGGCATTTACGGACAATGGTACGGTACCGATCCTCAGCTATATACAGCTTCAACCATAGCTATTGAGCTGTTTAGCCTCTTTGCGACATGATGAATATCGAATCAACTACGACGTAACAATCGACTAATACCACTGTGTATAGGCTTGGAATTCTTTCTATGATCATTTGTTTGGCCGTTGGAATCGCAAACATCTTTTCGTTTAATCCCGTTCGCATTATCTTCTGCGCCTTTGCTATGTAGGAATATTCCTTGTCATGATGAAGCATCGAGATTAACATGCACAGCGCATCGGCCTTTATCATTCTATTCATCGAGGTCCCTCTTCTTCTCCGAATCTGCCCAACCTCTGGCAAATTTGACGAGGCGATTCGCAAGATCTCGACCAACTACATGCGCGCGGCGGCCTACGGCGTCATGTCTGCTTTGCAGTTCATCAGTAATGTCAGTGGCGCAAGCAGCTTGATCGCCGCTGCGGTATTCCTGCTCCTAGCTGCCCTGTGTTACCTTCTCGCTGGTATCAAGGGGCAGGCCTTTGTCGGCAGCAAGACCCTCGGAGGTCAAGGTGTCGCACAAATGATTGTGTAGGCTCCCCAACTGCCTGTCCGACCGACTGCGTAGCTCTATCACGAGCGAATAAGCCACTGTTTAAGATGACCTCTTGCACGGTGGAGTTCGCCGAGTACAGGAGGTTCCTGAGGCTTCCCATAGCTCGCAGATGTAGGAGGAGGATGGACATGGTGGAAAATCCGCTTATTTCGACGAGCGAGGATCCTGCCAAGAGCAGCGGCCTGTATACGCAGCTGGATTTGGCGTCTGGGACGAGGAACGGCTCATGTTTTGATGGAAGTTGACGTCTTTTCGTGAACGAGTTTCAACGACTGCGGTATTCGAGTTACTTCGTTCAAAAAATTGATTTCGTGCATTACAATTCTCACCATGACATGTTCTGCTTTGTCCGTGAGATGTTATTCTGGTGCTTTCACCCACTAACCGATATTGTTCATTGGATGTTATAGAACCACATTTTCAAGGAGCTATTGATAGCCACCGGGATCGCCGCCAGGGCAGTTTCGTTATTCATCCATGGCATCATGTGACAATGCTCAAACTAGCTGCATATTAGAAGTCGGCAGCTCAGCAGTCGCAATTTCAGTTAATGAGCATATGTATCATTAAGGTAGTCTTTAAAGCCCTGATACTCTCATGATATGATACCCAGATTTTACAGCTGGGCGTTAGGTTGGATTCGGCTGATGGCTAATCGAATTGGACATTCTTCAGATTCGAGGCCGTCTTAGACTGAGCCTAGATGGAGGCTATCATGAATTCTGCTTGCTTTCACGTCCAGGAGCTTCACGCCACGGCGTTCCGCAACGTCAATGGCGCTTTTATTACAAAGGTAAAACGACATATTACCAATAGAATGTATATGAGAACAATACAAGATCACAGATTCCACTGAACGGTCATATCGGCAGTGCGCTCTAGGGTAGCCGGACCGGTTCTTTCGATAGACTACCCGGTCAACTGGAGCACTGATTACGGTGATGGCGTCAGAACGGACCTTTTTGGGGCAGCTGCGGAAAACCTCTCGGTCTGATGGCATCATGTACAGGGTGGAGGGGTCGGACGGGCTGTGATTCGACAGCAGGATTGTAATGGTAAGATGGCCAGGGGAAACAAAGTTTTTTCTTCTACAGGTACCTAGGCGATCACTGACACCAGGTTGTGCTTCTACTTACAATGGTATAGAAGCTGAAAGAAGTCTAGAATCTCAAAAACAACGAGATCATCGATGACCTTTGGCTGATCCGAGTCAGTTCTCCAATTTTATCTAAGAACCACGATACTTGATTCTCAAAGGTTGACGGCAAAGGGGCTCGTGGTCTCCTGCCAACAACGTTTGGTTTAGAATAATAGTTCCGTTCCAGCTGGTCAGGCGACCGTCAAGTTTGTTCACCGTACCGTCCAGTAGCACGCCGTCGAGTAAGCGTCATTCTTTTGACCTCTTATGGACGGGAGCGTCAATAGGAAGAAAATAGCCGGCTGTAGCATCGATCGGTTGGTGGAGAATACACTGCATGAGATCCCCGCCATGATGAACCACGGCGGGTCGGCGGGAGCGAGCTGTTGAGAGTCTGAGTGAGCATAAGAGTGCAAAGAGTACCTTGGTTACTACTGTATAATTCCTCCTCAGGATGATACACTCTGCTCAAAGAAAGATAACAATAAGCATATCTTTGAGGGATCCAGAAACGAGCACTTGCATTGACCTAGTTGTCGCACCGCACGTCTCAAGTTTCATCAATAGGATTGGACAGAGGGCAATTGTAGGCTCGTGGAGTTGTACACAGATTCAGGGACTTCGGACTGGACTGTGGCATCATTGTTATGCGGGGTGCACTGTATCCAGGGCCATGCAAGTGACCAAAATGCTTTATTTGGAAAGCTCTGAGGGAAGCTTGAAGACAAAGGACAACGATGGGATGAGGTTGTAAAATGTACTCAATTCGTGTCTGAGCAAGGTTTGAATACACGAATTACAGCTGGAAACTGGATCAAAGGTCATACTCTACGATGGCCGTACGAAAAAACAACTTGTTCGCATTCTTCATCTTTCAACTCTTCAAAACAACACTGGATCTAGCTACAGTGTTGATCAGAAACGCCTCGCACCGTCCGACTTGGCGCCATCGCCATCCCTGTTTTCATAACCAGTGACGACGAACAAAAGTCACCAGCTCCAGTGGCACTTCCAGTCACCTGGACGCTCCATTTTGTATTGTATTGAGGCCAGAATCTGACATATAAATACACTGATTAAGCCCTGCTCGCTGCCAGTTTGAATTGTGCACATATCTTTGTATATCTTGTCTTATCTTACACCTCCAGTCCCCAACCAGACATCCGTTGTTAGTATAGAACTATAACTGTGCTGCTCATCCCTGGGCCAATCAATTCAAATCACGGCAACCCCATTGGTAAGTTTCTTCGTTCCTGATCAAAAGATCAATCAATCGGTGTGCGACGGGCGCAAAAATGGTTGGCGCAGCAGGGTGTGTCGTATGTGGGATTTCTATCGCTTTCTGATAGCAATGGGATCCATTCATAGTCGCCGCCTCCAACTCGTGAACCTGTGGATCCGATAAGCCCAGGGGCTAGCCCAGCGCTGGAACTAGGTACCTACCTGCAGCTGGGAGCGGCAACAGGTACAGCCTACAGGCAGGGCACAGGCACATGGATGGAATCTTGCTGATGGGACACAGACTGGGATAAAGGCCAACAAATGCCTTTAAATACCAGTCTATACCCCTGCCACGGATAGTCCCAATTCATGCTATAGCTTCCAATTGCCTTTGTTGTTTACTTCTTAATCGAACTTGATACTGATTGCTTAGTATTGGCCATTTGTTGGTCCATTCAGATCACCATAACGCCAGCCCGTCATACATGAAACCCGACATACTTCTCTTATTTTGTTTCTTCATCATCCTATAATCGCTCCTCCTAGCCTCTAAATATCAACAATGACCGCTGCCGCCATGCAACAACCTCCCGCTATTCCTCCCCGTCCGGCTAAGGGCCAAGACAAAAGCGATCCCCCCGGCAATGTTCCCAAGATTCCTCCTCGTCCTTCATCAAAACGATTTGACCGCTCGATGTCTCCCAATCCCGATAGATTCGCTCCTTCTCCTTTCAACGAGGGCATTCCTCAAAAGAGTCCTATTTCTGCCCGATTCAACCCCAATGATGTTCAGCAGGAGCCAATCAACCGCCCAACCAGCGTCTCGATGCCTTCAATTGGTCAGGAGGGTGCCGAGTACAGTGCGGTGACTCACGAAGCCAAGTCTCAAGAGCTTCAAGCCGACGAGGAAAACAGAGCTGCGTCACCTGAGCAAACACGCACCATTGCTGAAGACCTCAAGCTTCATGCGCCCAAGCCTTCTCTGCCAGCTCACAGCGCCAAGCAGCGTGTGCAAGCTGTTACCCGCACTGACTCCGATAAGGCAGCACAATTTGGTATTGGCCGCCCTGGATCTACACAGGACAACAAGAAACAGTCCAGTACCAATGTGTCAGTCAGTGACGGCCGTCCCGAACTAGACGATGAACATGGTATCCCCGAAATCGGCCAGCGTGTGCCCATGAACCCTCATCTTGGCGATGTTCAGGCCCCTTCGCCTGGACCTGGATCCGAGGAATTCAAGAAGCACCACCATCGCAAACATAGCTCTCGCGGTGGACCTCCTGGTAGCTACGGCCTCCACGGCCATGGTGTTGCGCCCTTAGACAAACTTGACAAGGAATACTACGAGAAGCACCCTGAAGCCCTTAAGAGGGAACATCAGACTCCTCTGCATGACCGCCAAAATGACTTTGCCATGAGCAAAGATGACTTGAACAAGCTGGTCAGAGACACCAGATCTCGTGGTGCCGGGTTGGGTAAGTCGCGTATCTAATGGTGCTGGCAGTAGGCGCTAACGAAATACAGGTACATCTGGTTATCAATCTACACCTACTGACGAAGTTGGCTTCCAAGCCAGTGAAGAATATACTTCCCGCCTTTCTCCCCGACCCGCTTCCACCAGCGAAGGCAAGGTTCAGCCTCTTTCATTTAAGTCGGAGATCACCAGTCCTGAAGGCGAACATACTGTGCACGTCGACGATCCTAAGCACCCAGAGTACCGCTCATATGGGAACGAAGATCCTGCTGTGGATGATGAGGATCATGAATACACTGCACCCATTTTGGCTGCTGACGAAGTGAAAAACGATGATTCTTCATACAGCCAGCGCCCAGCTGTTCACCCTCCCGCTGATCGTCGAGGTAGCGGTGACTTGGAGGAGCCGACGAGCCGACCTCTGAGCAGGTCGAGCAGACCCAAGAGCAGACCCACCAGCATATACAAGAACAATGACTCTCAAGAATTTGCTCCCACATCCCTGGACGACGTTGAAGAATATGAGCCTCTTTTCCCTGAAGAGGGTAACAAGGAAGCCCAGAAGCCCACACCTGGCAACAAGGCACGACACCATTTCCCTAGCAAGGACATCTGGGAAGATGCCCCAGACAGCGTGCACTTCACTGTTGAGGTTTCGACACCGGATCAAGCGGACCAAGCAGAGCAGACAGAGGAGCCGCGACGACGATCATCTGCTATGGATCGTCCCAAGACCCCAGCACACATCTTTGCTCAGAGACAAGAGGAACTTGCCGAGCAAGAAGTCAATGGTCCTGTTGATATCCAGCCTCCCAAGAAACATGACAAGCCAATCTGGTATGAATCAAATGATTCGGATTCTTTCCTCAACAACAACAAGAGACCTTCCGCCAGTCAGCGATTCCCCAGCAAAGATATATGGGAAGATGCTCCGGAGAGTCAGCTCTATGAGACTACTATCTCTGATTCCCCTGAAATTGAGGCCAAAGAGAAGCCTCAGGAGAAATCCCAGGAGCAGAGTAAGCCTGCAGTTCCTGAGCGACCTGCGAGAAATCTATCTGAAGACCGTCCTGCAATCCCTGAGCGACCCAAGCCCAAGCACACAACGAGTGATGAGGGCAAATCAAGACCTCCTGTTTCTGACAAGCCAAAGCCTCAGATCCCTCCTCGACCTACAAAAGCCTCGTCAGGAGACTCGGCAGAGCCCAAGCAGAAGCCTCCAGTGCCCAGCCGACCAGCCGGCAGCAAGATTGCCGCCCTTCAGGCAGGCTTTATGAGTGACCTAAATAAACGCCTCAAGCTAGGACCTCAGGCTCCTAAGAAAGAGGACCCCAAGCCGCAAGAGGAATTGGCGGAAGAGAAAGAGAAGGCCCCGCTTTCGGATGCCCGCAAAGGGCGGGCCCGGGGCCCACAACGCCGAGCTCCGGCAAAGAGTCCCGCTGCAGCCCCGGCCGTTCAGTCTTCAGGTCCTTCTCTGTCGTTCTCAATTCCCCAGACTCTTTGGTCTATTGATCCTGAAGGCTCTCTGTCAGTATCCGGCGAGCAAACTCCCGTTTCTGAACCAGAACCGGAGATGGAAAAGACTGAGCACCCGGACGATCCGTCCGCCGCATCTCAAGAGACATTACATACATCTGAGGCTAACCTAGAGCCCAAGCCGGAGCTCCGATCAGAGCCTGAATCCGAATCAGTTCCAGTGCATAGAGATCCGGAACCCGCAGCAGGAAAGCTGCCTCAAGAAGCTGAGCCTGAACTCCCTGCCCAGCAACCTGCCGTGGAACCATCTCCAGAGCCTGTTCCTGAGGCGTCCCACCAAGAACCCGAGTCTGAACAAGAACCAATTCAAGTCGAAAAGAGCCTCGTCACAAATATAGCTGGCGAGAGTATCTTAGAGACTACGGTTGACAAGAAGGATGGAGGTGACGCAGTTGAGCCTGTTGCAGTGTCCGACGAAGTAAACAGTAAATAAAAGAAGAATAGTGGGAGTGCTAGGAGGGCGTGGGTATATCGTAGACGAACAGGTCGTCACATAGTCGGAATTGAACTGTTTTGCCGCACATCATAAAACAGAATGAATTATAGGCGTAGTAGTTACTGAAATATGCATTCTTCATTTTGTCCACTATATAAACAAACAGGTGGGGTTCATATTCAATTCTTATACTTGCCTATTTGCGTCCCCAAGAGTTCTTCTGGTCCACACCCTTCCTTTCTCTTTCAATAAGTTGATCGAATTCGTCTTGCGCCTGTTCTTTTGCGACTGCCCTTTCCTCATCCGATTTGCTGAACGAAAAACTGTCACTGGAGCTACCAGCAGACTTGCTGCCCCAATCAATTTGTGACTGCTGCTGAGACCCAGTTTGAGAACGGGCAGCCCAAGCTCGAGACTGGTAATCAGATTGCTGCTGGGGCGAACCTTGTGATTGTTGCCGGATGCGCTCCCACGCAGAGCCAGCAGGTAGGGAAGCTGATTGATTGCGGGCAGAGGCAGCAATCGGTGACGCATCATCGTCATCATCGAGAACGCTCCAGCCATCATTCGATTGTCGACTTTGTTGTGTAGCGGTAGAGGGTTGGGACTTGTCCCAGTACTGGGTAGGGGTGGGCTGGTATTTGCTCTCAAAGCTGGTATTGCTGGAATCATTGCTGGCCCAAGGGTCGTTCTCGTCACTCTTATGCGCATCCCTACCCGTAAAAGGCACTCTTGAAATGGTAGGATTGCTCATGACATCCTTGACACGCTCGGTAGCATCCTTAGTGAATTGTTTCAAGCGGGGATCATGTGTCATGGCAGCTTCGGTTCGGATGAAACTAACAGCTCGGAAGGCAGGCTCAACGAAGAGCATTATGACAGCGGCATAAGCAGTGAAGCGAAGTGTATGCCATGTTGCGCGGGGGTAGGCGCCACGGATCTTCTTGTTGGTAAATATGCTAGTAGCCTCATTCGGGTTGAATCGACCACCAAGTTTGGGCTGGTAGAAAGGAAATCGCCAGGTGCGACGACCACGATAGGTCATATATCCAGCGAGTGCGAGGCTCAGCCACTTCAAGCCGGCGTTGGTGTGGATGTTATCGAGAGTATATTCGGCAATTGCTTTTGCTTCTACGTCCTCCAGATCCCGACCAAGGGTGGCAGCAAAGCCGGAGACTCGGGATGTCGCAACAAGGAGATTCCAATCGCGACGGTAGCCAATTATGGAGGCATAGAACGGAGGATAGTATTCTTTAAATGATCGAGTGACTTGTTCTTTGACGCGGGGTTCATATTGGTTGCGCTGGGCGAGTGCCGATTGGCGCCATTCTTCCATAGAGTGCTTGTAATGTTCACGGGACTGGGCAGGGCCCGCGCCATTGGGCTGAGGATTCATCGCAATTAGGATTGTATTCGGAAACACTGTGATTCAGAGTCGGTGTGAGCGTTTTGAGGTGATGTTTCACGGACTGATCAGTTCAAAGATTATCAAATGATGGACTTGGCGGGACCAAAAATGGTGACGCTGTGAGGCCTGGGCCACTGACGCACATGGCCGTTGACGGTGGAGTCCGGTAGCTTCGATGGAGCTTGTTGATGACAGGGATGAGCTGCAGCTCTAACCGACCTACCTTAGCTGGGAGATCACGCACGTGATCTGGTAACAACAATTACAAGGGGTCGCGAGCATCGCGACGCGTTTGTCCATTAAACGCGTCCTTCCTCCACTTCAATTCAAATGTCCCACTATCACCATACTTCACGGGTTTGGAAAACGGAATGTTCAAGCCCTGGCAAGTATAATGCCTCTAGAAAAATCCTACTCGGATCAAATTGGTCGAACTAAGGTACGGCGAAAATCATATATAAAAGACAAGTTAGTTTAACACCACTAATAGTCACAGCGCTCGCCATGGCAGCGATCGAGGAGCAACCCCGTTCAGCAAACACCAAGGCCTCGAGCACTCCAGCCCGTGTCCGAAGTGACCAAGAACAAGCTAAATAAGTTTCAGTATCATTCAATGAAAGGCGATTCGGTTACGAAGAGCACAGAAAACGAACACAATGCATCGAATGGCCTCGTCAAGGACGATACAACGACTACGCCTGCTACTCGATTGACCTGGCGAGAGCTGGTTGAACCTACAGGTGCTACCGAAGATGACACAACTACATCCCCAAATGACCGACTCCTCTGGGACAACAGACAAGATACCTTATACATGCCGGCATTATCTCCCATGTTGAATCGCAAAGGAAGAAAACGTGCTAGGAGCTCATCGCCCGTCTCATCACCGGCTGCGGAAAAGTCTAATACGCACTCAGTAAACGTCAGGAAGCTGGCGCAAGCCCTCAAGTCACCACATGCGGATCCTACACTGGAATTATGGGACCGATACTCGCTAAACGGAACCGACAACGCGGGTAGCCCTTTGGGACTTGCAAACCCTGCACTTGCACAGCTGATGGTATCGTCTTCACCACGGCCAACAAAACCAACAGCTGGTGAATCCAATCTCAGACGAGCGATAAGTTGCGGGCTAAATTGGCCTAAAAGGAGAAGGGTCGAAAGATCAACCTCGGGTAGCCGCCTGAGTAGCGAGATAGAAGAGATGGAGGCATCCAAATCTTCAATGGTAACAGCACTGCTCGACACGGTGACTAGCAGCATCAACGGAACAAGTGATGAGTTACGCGAGGAACCTCAAGATGCACCGGAATCTCCTTCCCCTAACAAGAGGCGGACATATACCACTAGTAGTGGCTCTCCACGTCTGTTAAAATCCCAGGCCCAGTCTTCAGTTCGACCTACAATTCAGTTAATGGCCCAAGAGCCTGCTTCCTCGGACTATGGTGATGATGACTTTGACGAATTTGATGACGACACAATAATGCAACTCGAAGCGAGCATCACCGCAACCCAACTGGAAATGAATCCGCAACCAGAGATTCCAGTATCTGAAAATAACCCACTGGCCGAGATTGACAAAAAGGTATCGAACAAGTTTGACAACGAGGCGGACGAATTTGACGACCTGGATGATGATTTTTTCGACGAGGCAGAAAATCTAATTACTGCGGACTCTCAACAGGTGCCACAAGCTCCCACAACAACCAAAACCGATGACCTGGACGATGAGTTTGGAGATGCATTTGGCGGAGACTTCGATTTCGAAGCCGTGGAATTAGCAGCAACCCAAGCAGCCCAGAACTGCTCCGGAGACGTACGTCGAAGAACCTAGGAGGACCCACCATATGCTAAGTAACAGGTAGAGCCGAAAACCAAAAACAATTCAACGATACCTGGTGACGAATGACTTAGAAGGCGAGTATACGGACCAGTATGGCCATACACGACCTGAGAAGGTAACACAATTGATGGTCATGCTCGAATTGTGCTGATTTACGACTTCAGATTCTTCTCATCCAGGCCGACAACTCAAAAAATATCAAGACGGTTCACCTAAGGGGCTCGTGGTTTGACACACCAGCCCATGCAGAATCTTACGTTCACGTTATAGGCGATTTCTCTTCAAGAGGTCAATGTATTATCGACGATGCCCAAAACCTCCTTATTCTACACCCTGATCAACTTATATCCGCAACTGTAGTTGCTGATTCGTTCGGTTGTATGCGCCGTGCTGTGTTGCAAGATCGAGTCAAGGCCACCAGTCCACCCACACCGCCCCTTATTTACGGAACAATGCTACACGAAATTTTTCAAGAGGCACTTCTTGCCAACAAATGGGATCTGCCGTTTTTATGCGCCGTCATCGACCGCATTACAGAAAAGCATGTTGAGGATCTTTACACTATCAAAGTCGGCATACCTTCAGCCCGAGAGCATCTACAATCGAAAATGACCGAATTGAGCTACTGGGCTGGCGCTTTTGTATCTCTCCACCCAAAGGAAGATGCGGTGGTTGAAGACCGGAATGGAAAAAAAGCCAATATGGCGGTTACCAAGCTCTTAGACGTTGAGGAACATGTATGGTCCCCAATGTACGGACTCAAGGGTAACATTGACGCCACCGTTGAAGTTGCGATGCAAGACGGAAATGATATTCGGACTTTGACTGTTCCCTTTGAGGTCAAGACGGGAAAACATGCAAACAGCAACCATATGGCTCAGACAGCTCTCTACACACTGCTCTTATCAGACCGCTACGATATTGAGATTGCGTATGGGATCCTGTACTATATGGAGACATCCAAGACGATGCGCATTCCAGCAATCCGACACGAGCTCCGACACATGATCATGCAACGAAACCAACTGGCGTGCTATGTTCGAGAAAGAAGCGTCCAGTTGCCACCAATGCTCAAGAGCAAACATATGTGTGGGAAATGCTATGCAAAGACATCATGTTTCATTTATCATCGACTCGCAGATGATGGAGATGGGGACTCGAGTGGTATGAATGAGAAATTCGATGAGCTCGTCAAACATTTAACTCCTCGACACCGACAATTCTTTATCAAATGGGAGAATTTACTGACCAAGGAAGAAAAGGAGAGCCAAAAGACCAAGAGAGAATTATGGACAATGACTAGTGCTGAGCGTGAAAAGAAATCCCGATGCTTTGCAGATGTTATCATTGAAGAGGGCTCAGCTTCAGTCGACACGGACCACCCTAGGATCAATCGATACCACTACACCTTTGTCAAGCGAATTCAAGTATCGGGATTCTCATTTCTGGAGTCTGAGTTGTCAGTCGGAGAGCCCATCGTGGTGTCCGACGAGGAGGGACATTTCGCCTTGGCCATAGGCTACGTTACAGCAGTCAAGAGACAGCGAATCAGTGTAGCGGTCGACAGGCGACTCCATAATGCCCGTATTCGACAACCTGGGTTTGATGAGAGCGATAATCAGATTTTCGCCAGTATTATGGACGTTGCCCATGAGGGCGCGACCCAGGACGAGGCAACCGGCAAAATTAAAGAAGCCCCTATCCGCTATCGACTGGATCAAGATGAATTCAGCAACGGAATGGCAACTGTTCGCAACAATCTCGTGCAGATGATGGCAGATGATATTGTGGGAGCGCGGCAAATTCGACGATTGATTGTCGACCTAGAAGCACCCAGGTTCAAGACTGCGCCAACTCAGTACACCGTATCAGATCGAGATAGCCTCAATGTTGACCAACATCGAGCCATCGAAAAAGTCATGAGTGCTCAAGACTACGCTCTTGTTCTTGGAATGCCCGGTACTGGGAAAACAACAACCATTGCTCACATCATCCGCGCTTTGACCTCTCAGGGCAAGAGTGTACTCCTTACCTCGCATACGCATACAGCTGTGGACAATATTCTACTAAAACTTAAGGCTGACAAGATACCTATCCTTCGCCTTGGTGCCCCTGCTAAGGTTCACCCCGATGTCCAGGATTTCGCTATTCTTGCTGGCCAGCCAATGAAGTCTTTCGATGAAATTAAAGATGCATGGCACGGGACTCCAATTGTCGCAACGACATGTCTTGGTATCAACCATCCCGTCTTCCATGAACGTTCATTTGATTACTGTATCGTGGACGAGGCCTCTCAAATTACCCTGCCCATCTGCGCTGGTCCTATCAGAATGGCTCGCACCTTTGTTCTTGTTGGCGACCACAACCAGCTTCCTCCTGTAGTAAGGAACGAAGAAGCGCGCGAAGGTGGCCTTGATGTCAGTCTGTTCAAACTCTTGTCTGACACTCACCCCGCATCGGTTGTCAACCTGGAGCATCAGTATCGCATGTGTGAGGATATCATGACTCTGAGCAACACCCTTATCTACGACGGAAGGCTTCGTTGCGGCACAGAACAGCTTCGAAGACGGAAACTTGAGGTTCCGCTAATTGAGGCGCTTATCCAGCGTCACTACGACGCATCGACCATCAGCGCGGCAACTCCCCGATCGTTCTGTTCTGCTCCCGGTCCGAATCGATGCTGGCTATATGATCTTCTCGACAGCGAGGCACGCGTGCGTTTCATTAACACCGACACAATCCAACCCCCCGTTCGCGAAGAAGCCCAAGGCAAACGCATCGTCAATTCAGCTGAAGTTCGCATCGTTTCCCAGCTCGTTGACAGCCTTTTGACAGTTGGAGTTCCAGATTCTGAAATTGGTGTAATGACACACTACCGAGCACAGCTTTTCATGCTCAAGGACAAGCTCAAGATGTTCTCTGGGGTGGAGATGCACACAACAGATCGTTTCCAGGGACGGGATAAGGAGGTGATTGTCCTCAGTCTCGTGCGAAGCAATGAAGCCTGCAACATTGGAGACCTGTTAAAGGATTGGAGACGAATAAATGTTGCTTTCACGCGAGCAAAGACCAAGCTGCTTGTTGTTGGAAGCAAATCGACACTCAAGGGCAGCGGTAGCGACAGCATGTTAAGTCGGTTCATATCTCTCATGGAGGACCAGAATTGGATCTACGAAATGCCCGCTAATGCGCTTGAAAACCATTATTTTGAGGACTTTGGTACACAGATCACTGCCACAGGTCCTACACAAAGAATTAAATCACCACGAAAGAAAGCTTCTGGGAAAGAGAACCGCAGGCATTCGCTAAAAACAGCTAGAATTAGCGATAAGGCGTTATTAAAAGGGAAAATGATCACGAGGGATATCTTAAACGAAATGACAAACGGCGCATATGTTTGATTAGCGGAATTGGTTTTAGCTCTGCATAGCATGGATAGGATAAGATTACTATAGGATCAATCAAGGCCGTTCAGGCGATACATCAGTATCTTCATCATCGTCTTCTACATGCTTTGAGGAGCGCTCGAACCTGTTCTCGTTAACATTGACCCTACAATTGCAAATATTGACTCACTTCTTCTCTCCTACTATGAGTTTCGTGAACTGCTCCAACTCTTCTAACTGGGCCACACAGCCGGTCAGACTTGCATTATATGAGTAGCTGTATATATCGCTCCACGTCTTCTGTCGCTCCAGTTCAAGGCCTTCAGTGTCTTCTGCTATTTCCCTGGCCACTTCGGCGGTTCTGTGGAGGAGTTTCTTTCTTGCAGCAGCAGCACTCGGTAGATAACGCTGCACGATTTGTTAGCCCGATTTATCATACGTGAGTTTGAGGCTTACGGGAACTTTGCGCTCAGACCGCAGCGCTACTGCGAGGATGTACAGGTTGCCGAGGATAGCGGCCACTGCATCACGTCGGTAGCTATGCAACTTCTCAGCGGCAACAGGGTTATCGCGGATGTAGTTTGGGTTATAGAAGAGAGCTGACTGTCGGACAGCAATGAGATATTCGAAGAAGCGCTCGCATGAGGCAGCCAGACACGAGTATGGTATTGGGTCAAAAGGGCCTCGAAGTCGAAGCTCGTGACGTGCCATGACAAGGAGTTGTCGAATTCTGACAAAACCTTCACGCATTCGACTTTCGAGCATCTCAGAACGCCTTATAGTCTCAAGGGTTGGATTTCTACCCTCGTCGAAGTAAACGTAGTTTGCAACGACATCTGACGGTCAGCATAGTTTGATGGAGAACACGCACATACTTACTTCTATACATTATGCTCATGTATAAAATCATTGACGACAGCGCAATCCGTAGTTCGTGTCGAGCAACAAAGGGCCAGAATATCCAGTTCACGATGATGGGTCCTATAGTTCCGATGAGAAACACCAAACCCTTGTGAAGTCCTAGTAGTGCAATGGAGTTCTGATCTACATCGTCTCGCAGGGTGAGAGATATAACAGTGAAAGAGAGACAGCCAACAAGACCAGATCGCTCCGTCAACGTTAGCAATACTCTGGGCTTCGAGATGAAACATATTAAACATACCGGATGAGTGCTCTGAGTAAAGCGGTATATCATGGGGGTCATGTATATGGCAGCAAACGCTGCCAGAACATACTGATTCCCGCCGCCCGTTGCATGTGCTGCAACACTCCATGCAGCACCAAGAATAGCGGCGGAAGCACGAGTGAAAAAATCCTGAACATTGCCGCCTATTCGAGGATGGATCATGATCCAACCCATACAAACCGCCCACCATGCCTCATAAACAATCCACCAGTGTAAACTACTTCTAAGCCAACCAGGAAGAGCTAGGCATGTAGTGAGAATGACAACCTTGAGCGCATATTTGCTCTCAAACCCCTGGAAATGCCGCATGACCATCCATATCCTATAACCCAGTCTAGCTTTACTTATGGCGTGTTCGCCACGAATACTTGGCTCGAGTGATGTGCAGTCTTCTGGTTCGGTGACCGCCTCATAGTTCTCACGAGGATGGTTTTTCTCAGTCGACCTCGTCTTTTCTATGAGTTTTGCAATTTCGGCAAATGTCGCCCGATACATACCAGCTGTGACGCCTCCACGATCATGTCTAACCTGAGCGTTCGTTCTGTACAGGGCTTTCCCAAAAGGGTAAACTGGGAGGTTAACGCGTGTTCTCTTCGAGTTAGTATGCATGCTTTGAACGATAGTCATGAGATTAACAATAGTCGCTGCTGTTTCGCGGACATGTCTTGCGAAAACGAAGAATTCAACAGCCTGTCCATGGTCTGCGTACGTCTCGGGTCTGTCATTCGATCTGAGGAGAATTTCTTCTGCAGAGTCGAAAGTAACAAGGCTATTCCGCATGCGCAATTGGAGAGGAACGATGTCAGAGGAAATGTCATCAGGGGGGCCAAAGTGCTTTCGCCAGCCTGTCAGGTCCATGAGTGCAGCATGACATCTCTTCACTCCTTCTAACATACAATCGATGACTTCCCTAGTAGGACCCGACAGAGCGCGAGCCACTTTACGACCAGAATCTTCGACCTCAGATTCACCTCCTGCATCGTCTGCAATGGTGATATCCACCGTGCTGGACCATTCGTCGAAGAGTTCCGTATCAGTATTTAAGGAGAGAAGGGCCCTAACCACACCTTGCACTGAATTACGAAGCTCCCGCACGTCATTTGGCCGGAACCGAGTGACTGTAATATCGATTCTCATATCTCGATAAGCAAGGGACATGTCCATGAATGTTTTGGCAAGTCGCCTCCTGAGTCTCGTATCCCTAGGCCGAGGGATGACAAGAGATTCCTAGAAGATTAGTACAACTGAATTAAAAAATATATACGCAACAGTAGCTCACCTGCATGGTAGTAAATGATTTATCAATGGCGACTGCCAGCAGCCGGTTGCCGGCATCGGGAAAGACAAGACAGTTTACTGCTAGCGCAAGTGCTTGACCTAGAAGCCAAGGAGTTGTGTATTCCAGAAACCTGTGCCAGGGGTTGGGGCCAGCACCTCCAGCCAGTATTGCGAATGCTACGGCTATGCCTGCACATAAGACAGTCTGGTAGAGGCGTATAAAGCGCGAACGTATATATGCAATGCTTGCAAAGAATAGGGCGGAAAAGGGAACAAGAATCCCAGCGTATCCCCTGCGTACATCGTCGATCCTTGCTGAGAGTAAATGGCCGACGATACCCCAGGTCAAGCCAGCAGCAGTACCAATAATAGTGCCTACTGCACCATCAACTTGAGAACCAAAATTCCGTCCCGGATGGTTTATTATGGTAGATACGACCATGATGTAGTCAAGACGACCGAGCCAGACCTGGACCTGTGGTACAAGACACAGGATATAAGCGATAAAGAAGGCAAGAAAAGACTTGAGGAGCTTGATGCCAGCTCTAGTAGTCGCAACTTTGCGCACCACTGATTTGAGCTCATGGAGTTGTCTTGGGAGAAAGTATTTTGCTGAAAGCGGATGGCTCTTTTCGAATTCCTTGGGCAGAGTAGCTTTGGCCCGTTCAGCAACCTCCTCATGATCTATTGGGTCCGGCTTCAGGAAAAGAGCGTCAAAGAAGCCGTCACGAATCTCGGAGACTCCATACGTCTCTATGTTGATGCAATCATCGGATATTATCTGGTCAATCTGCATTATGCTCATGACAGAAGAGCTCCTTCTGGAGTCTATTCTTGGCCTGGCCAGATGTGCTGAAGCTGGCGAAAGAGAGCGCTCTCTAGGCTGCTGGTCAATGGTACACCTCAAGTCTAACCCGGTAGGGCTTAGACTTTGCCTATCATCCACAGATGACTCGGCAGCTGCTTCAGTTTCATTTTGGTAAGGTCCCGTGGTCCGAATAGGTTGACGACCACGCTCCATGTTGGTGTAATCGATTTATGGATTGATACAGTATGATCGCACGAGATAACTGAGGCGTTTTGATGATGCCACCTATTATGTCACCCTCATACATAGGAAACTAGGGCTGAATCATAAAACCATAGAATGAGAGGATAAATGAACTCAATGAGTTGAAACCAAAATGAAATGTCGTGTGTTATTCGTTGCGATGTTACTTAAAGGGACTAATTTCGTCATCTGTCACAATACCCGTGATAGAGAAGAAGAAACTCGGGCTTTAAAAAGAGCCCTAATAAGAAATGCAGAATGGAAACGCCTTCATATGACGAGTGTTCAAAAAGATAATCGCAGAATCCGAAAGAAAGACACAGGATGCAATTATTGGGGACCCAATAGAACATAACATGTTTTGGTTTGGGCATCGACAAGGCCGTGCATCCCCATTGCCAAGGCTGGTTTCAACTATACCACCTACCTTATGGTAGAAACAAGTAACGAAATTGAAGTATTACGAGAGCCTCTGATTTATGTATATGTGCCAATGCGCTCGTACCTTACAGGCTAGCGATTGCCATTTGGATGGCTCCATTATATAATGTAGGTAAATTGAGTTGCGTCTAATGGTTGGGTGTTTTGTCTTACGGCAGCACCTACAGCACACCCTGCACTCAAATGCTGATAAACTCAAACTCATCATACGAAAGATAGCCAAACTCTACTTGAATACAATAATATTTGGTTATGCTCAGTATCTCATTCATCCTTCTGTCCGCTTGAGTCGGATTGGATAGATAGAGATACAAGTGACTAACCTAACAGGGGTGTCATGACTACTCGATCACGTGAGCCTATCAAATTCCAAGTTCAGCAATTACCTAGGTACGCATTCGTTCAGAGCAAACAAGTAGCATCACGCTCAACAACGTCACTCAACCATTGACCCTCCCCACGCCATCTCATCGCCGAATCCACCTCGAGATCTCGACGATACGATACAACATGACCTTTGTCCGCGCTGCTGTCGCGCCCCTGCGCGCCGCACGCTGCATTCGACAACCCCTCTCCAGAGCTTTCTCCGTGTCCGCCCGACGACAAGGAGGCGGCGGCGAGCACCAATTCGACCCCCCTACCGGCTGGCTCTGGGGTGTCAAGCCTGGTGAAAAGCCTGAGCCCGAGGGCTGGGAATGGCCTACCTATATTCTTCTCGGCAGCCTTGCCGCCACCGCCGTTGCGCTCGCCTTCAAGCCGGATACTACGTGAGTGATTTGCGCTCGGAGGATACATATCGTATTGGACGTGTCACGTCTTGTCAATAGCGAAAATTCTAGCCGAGAACTGATATGAGACGTCTACTAACGGCTATACAGTGTCTCTACTTGGGCCCTTGAGGAAGCCCGAAGGAGGTTAGAGGAGGAGGGAATCCTGCCCGACCCCTCCAAGCAGGACAAGAAGAACTAAGCGGGGGTTATGACATACTGAGAGAGGAAGATCCGGCCAATCGTACATGTTATTTTGCATTTGAAGAATGGTATTGCTAGAGGTTTTGGTCTGGAGGTATTGCTGTCTGTCTAGCCGGGACCGTGACATAACCTCTGACTTTTGCTAGTATCGCTGATTGTGAGCCTTAACAAGCAATTGTGGCAAAGCAGATGAGATTCTCTTAAACCTGAGCGTGAACGTAATTATTTGATTCCGATCTATTTATTCCCAATTGCTATATAACTCCAGATACGTAACCACTCTAGACTGTGTAGCTCCATTCATGCTCCTCATCACCATACTGGATGGCCTCGATCCATTCCTTCATCTTGAGAGCAATCTCACCAGACTCTTCGAGCTCAGAAAGACCGCAGTCAACGAGCTTGCCCTTCCACGAAATAGATCGGACAGGACTAACAATGGCTGCAGTTCCAGCACCAAAGGCCTCAAGCAGACGACCCTCGTCAGCGGCGTCGGCGAGCTCCTTCATGGTGTACTTGCGTTCGCTGATCTTCCAGCCCTCAGGCTCAAGACGCTCCCGAGCGAGGGCGAGCACAGAATCGCGAGTGACACCCTCGAGGATAGTTCCGTCTAGGGGAGCCGTTACAAGCTCTTTCTGGCCAGTCTCTTTGTTCTTGAGAGCAACAAACATGTTCATAGTGCCGACCTCAGTAACGTACTCCTCCTCACCAAATAGCCAGAGGTTCTGCTGGAAGCCACGGCTGGCGGCCTGGAGCTGGGGAACGATACAGGGCGCATAGTTGGCGCCTAGCTTCTTGTCACCAACACCACCAGGCCAAGCACGAACAGCGTAGTCAGTGGCCTCGAGTGAAACAGCCTTGAAACCAGTAGGGTAGTAAGGACCAACGGGTGAGGCAATGACGTAGAGAAGAGCAGATCCGGGAGGTCCGACACCAAGTGTCTTTTGGGTTCCGATCATGGTGGGACGGAGGTAGAGTGAGTATCCTCGCTTATCAGGGATGAAGCGAGAATCTAGCTGAGCGAGCTTAGAGATGAGCTCGGTAAGGGCCTGGGGCTCAAAGGTAGGGAGCGCAATACGGGCAGCAGACTTGTTGAGTCGCGCCATATTCTTGTCAGGTCGGAAGAGTCGCACTTTGCCGTCCTTGTCCTTGTATGCCTTCATACCCTCGAAACACTCGAAAGCATAGTGGAAGACACATGTCGCAGGGTCGAGCGAGAGGTTCTGGTAGGGTGTGATCTTGGGCTCCAGCCATCCTTCGTCTTGATTCCATTCTATCGCAAGCATGTGGTCTGGCAAAGTTTTTAAGTTCGGTCCAGGGCTCATTTGGTGAGGGTTCGTTTACCTGTGAATTCCCTACCAAACACGAGATCTTCAGGCTTGCTGAGGCCTTTGGGCTTCCCCGTCTTTTCGATAGTGAGTTTTGAAGCATCCAGACCCAGGGGTTTAATGGTAGAAGCAGCCTCAGCCTTGATGCTGAACCGTTGTGCATGGCATAGCGGTCTCAAGCTCGACATGCGAGCGCTCCGTAAAGTGGAGCGGACAAACAACGGTCTCATCATCGATGCGATTTCTGAAGTCAATTTTCAAGAAAAAGTTGAATTGGCAAAAAAAGATAGTCAACGGAAGCTGGACAACAGAATGGCGGAATTTTGAGATGGAGAGCAATAACCTAAAATATTGAGACGAGGCGGGATATTAACTTAAGTACTAGGGCAATTGTCTATGGTCGGAGTTGCATCGGAGGTTGTTGATAGAGATCAATTGCAAATTGATCTACTCGATAGGCTCGCTACAAAGTGAGCCCGAGGTACTTTACAGGGACAGCCGCCTCCAGGCGTTCACAGCCGTCTTAGGCCGTATATGAGTCGCCTGGAAAAGTCACTTAAAGTTCCGTAAACGCAGCTGTCGGCGCCCTATTAGGTTAGCAAAGACAGGGGCACTACGGGGGCTGATCTGACATTCAGGAGCCGCCAAGGTGTTATCAGCTTATCGTGGGGAAGCTGGGCTGGGCTCCTTGTTGGTAAGGATACGTATTTGTAACGAGGCTACCCCTACCTATTGCAACGAGAATGCACATTAAGACCAACGTCATATCAATTCCCAACCCTGTTATGGCCTAAGCAAAGCAGTCCTCAACCAGCTTGTTTGATTTATCGTCACAAAAGCATTTCGTATCGTCGAACTCTAATAATTGCGGCGGCTACGCGCAACTTTTACAACCCCTTGAGTTCGACGCAAGATCTACGATCCATGGAGAGCTGTCATCATGTTCTCCTCGGCCTTTAAGTCCATCTCTGCCACCAACATCACCGGCAACTACTCCATCTCTTCAGCACCGACTTCGACGGCTGGTCCATGGAAGATATACGATGCGAAGAAGAAGTCCACTGGCAAGCCCTACAGCGTTTTTGTCTTTGACAGGAAGTCATTAGACAGCCATGGCAGCTCGTTGGGTCGATCTGGTGCCGCCTCGTTCAAGAAGACGGTTGAGGAGGTTGTTGAGCGATTAAAAAAGGAAGCGTCGAGTCTTGCGAAGCTCAGACATCCCAACATTCTCGAGTTAGTGGAACCAGTGGAGGAGACGAGAGGTGGAGGTTTGCAGTTCGTGACGGAGTCTGTCTCAGCCTCATTGTCCAGTTTACTGCAGGAGAAAGATGAGCAAGAAAGAGCTGGAGGTCCCGGCGGAAGATCGAGCAGATACGTGACAGAGGACGCAGATGGGACAAAGAGACGAAGGGAGCTTGAGATCGATGAGTTGGAGATTCAAAAGGGACTACTCCAAGTGAGCAAGGCACTCGAGTTCTTACACGAGAATGCTGGCATCGTTCATGGTAACCTTACTCCAGACTCAGTCCTTATCAACGCAAAGGCACGCCATTTAAAGCTGACATAAGAACCTGGCTAACATATCGCAGTCCGACTGGAAAATTAGTGGACTAGCATTCGCTAGCCCCCCTGAAGGGTCCGACAAACCAACATCTATTCAAGGAATTAACTTGTATGAGGTTCTCAATATGGACCCTCGACTACCAAAGGCCGTGCAACTTAACCTCGACTATTCTTCGCCCGACTTTGTAGTTGATAATAACCTCAACTCTTCCGCAGACATGTTCTCTCTTGGTCTCATGTCAGTCGCCCTATACAACTCACCTCACAGGTCTCCTTTAGAATGCCACGGTAGTTTGTCCACATACAAGCGGCTGTTTGCTTCGTCATCTAGCGTTCCATCTGCCAGTAATAACTATCTTTCATCACGGCCTTTACCTAGAGAACTTTCGCATGATGTCCTGCCTCGACTCATCACAAGGCGGCCTGCACAGCGAATGACGGCACGCGAGTTTCAACAGAGCGAGTATTTCGACAATATTCTGGTGTCGACGATTCGGTTCCTTGATTCATTCCCCGCTAAGACGGCAAACGAAAAGGCTTCTTTTATGCGAGGTCTCAACAAAGTGTTGCCCTCGTTCCCCAAGTCAGTGATGGAGAAGAAGATTCTACCAGCACTAATAGAGGAGCTCAAAGATCGGGATCTTCTTTCACTCATTTTACAAAACGTCTTTAAGATCCTCGATCTATTACCATCAGCTAAGAGGGCGTTCAGTGAGAAGGTCCGTCCGGCATTAAGAGAGATCTTCGTCGCCAATGCCAAGCAGACACAAGAAAAAGACCCAGCTAGAGATGCCGGACTTATGGTTGTCCTTGAGCATATATCATCTATTTCCAGCAATTGTTCAGGGAAAGAGTTTAAAGACGGTAAGCTCGCCCAGGGAAGCCGAGTGTCATGGCACTAATTTCTTCAGATATGCTCCCTGTCATATTAGCAGCGATTGAGTGCCCAACACACTCAATTGTCGATGCTGCCCTGCGCAGCCTACCTGTCGTACTTCCAGTACTCGACTTTAGCACAATAAAAAACGAGCTGTTCCCAGTAATTGCTACTGTGTTCAGTAAGACGAACAGTCTTGCAATTAAAGTCCGCGGCCTACGAGCCTTTGTGATACTTTGTGGCGGAACAAACGATGATGGCGAAGACGACGGGCTCAACGGTCTGGAGAGCAAGAAGACATCATCTTCAAGTGCTTTAGACAAGTACACCATGCAAGAAAAGATCGTCCCACTCATCAGAGTGATAAAGACAAAGGAACCTGCTGTCATGATGGCAGCTCTGAACGTACTACGGGTCGTCGGATCAGTAGCTGATGCTGAATTTGTAGCGATGGAAATCCTGCCAATTCTATGGAGCATGAGTTTAGGACCCCTGCTCAATTTGAAGCAGTTCCAGGGTTTCATGGAACTCATCAAGAATTTATCTCGAAGAGTTGAGGATGAGCAGACAAGAAAGCTTCAAGAACTCGGAGGCCCATCGAACGGCGCCACGGCTCCTAGCGAGGATTTCATGGCTTTTGGTGGTGTTACTGGTACAACATTCGACCAAAACAACGGAGGTACAGAAGACGATTTTGAAAATCTGGTCAAGGGACGTATGAGTAGTCCGAGGTCAAGCACGGCAACTTCCAGCTGGGATGATCCAGCCAAGTCAAAGTCAAGTACGCCAGCACCCACGTTTTCATGGTCGACACCTCCTGCACTTACAAATAACGCTGCAGCAAAGCCTCCAGTTCGAAAGGCTCCGTCTTTCAGAACTGTAACACCTGATCTTGGCCGCTTTGAGGCTCTTACACCATCATCTACTCAGTTCAGTCAGCCACTACAACCCACACCCAACCAGCCTTTCCAACCTCCACCTCAACTTCAGCAACAACCACTGGTCCCACAACAGCCCTTGTCTTCCTCGACATCTGGATCATCTATCAACTGGTCAGCTGCTGCCAAACCTACATCGAGTCCATGGGGAAACTCCTCTGGGTTCGGTACTGCTGCATCTACCGGCAACATGGGTTCATCGATGGCAAACATGTCTCTCAACTCAACCTCGCGGCAACCGTCGTTTACATTTCCACCACCGCCAGGCAATACATCTACCACATCATCTTCATTCTCAATAGCCCCGCCACCAACAAACTGGGGTGGTATGAGTTCGATGAGCAACACGACCTCCAACACCACGCAGAAGAACACGGGACAAAATTCGGGATTGGATAAATACGAAAGCCTGATTTAGGGTTGAATTTGAGCAACAGGATTTGCTTAGGCGGCTAGATCTGACTTCGTAGTACAAGCCACGGATAATATTCTAGGTCCAATGTGGCATGGGCATAGCGAAGGAAATAGCAAGGGCTTGTATGTTAGCTCGAATATTATTAGGATATGCAATGGACGTATGCTATTACTACAGGGAGTTGTTACGAACGTTATCAGGACTGAGTAATCAACACGTCTGCTTGATTTAACTTCTATATTGTGGTGAAATCGCAATAGGCTGCCAGGACTCATAGGCAGTGCTCCTAGTAAGCCGAGTATCTTAGTTTGCGATGATGGCTGCTCTTTGTCCAGATTTGCGTGCATTATGGATTGAATGCTAACTCTATCGATCGAAAACATCGCCAACTTCAACGGTCAACTGTTGATATCTCGATTAAGAAGTGTTTTCCTAATCGCAGACTCGTGTATCACTGAAAGTATATACTTGCTGACTCTAATTCCTGGAGGTTCTCCCACGCCTTATATGGATCTTTTCAGCCACAATCTTTCTGGCTCTATTCGCTGTCTTCATTCGCTGTCTTCGCTAAAATCTTTCCTTCACTCCAAGTACTGGTTCGGGAAGGTAATAATTAGTCCTGCTCCAAAATATTGGAGCCCACAACTTTATCTTTTAAACGTAAATGCCACCAAAGTCAGTCAAGACAGGCGCAAAGACGACAAGAACATGTCTAAGTGAAATGAAAAAGAACTGAAAAGGCAACCACCTCTGACATAAAGGAATACAGAATTGCAAAACAATAACAATAATGAAAGACGGTCGGCTGGTCCCGTAAACACCCTTACTCCGTCCCATGTCCATACATTTTTCGTTGGTAGTGGATATCCGATCCTCCAGACGCCTTGCCATCCGCTTGCAGCAGAAGAAAGCAACAGAATAGGAAGCTTTAAATAATGCTTGAAGAGAGTGCCTTCACATCCTCCTGCGAAATCATAAGAAGAAAGTCGCCCTGAATCTCTCACTTCTTGGGCTTTTGCTCCTCAAAAACGTGACGACTCTTATAGCCAGGCTCGGTACGCACTTCGACTTTCTGATTTTTAGGGATCATCTCATGCACCATGGGCCAACCTAGAAGGCGACACAATTCAGCAACCACAACATCACAATCGCCTAGGAGATCGATGTCAAAATTGATGTGGTTAACGGCCTGACGAGACACATATATCTGAGGAATATGAGCGGGAAGCCAGGACACAATCTCCGATACAGGCGTGACCTTAAGAGATGTACCAATAACGATGACAAGATCAACCTTGTCGCGATCATGCTCGGTGAGTCGTCGAGAGAACTCATCGGGAAGGGCCTCGCCAAAGAAAGTGATGTCAGGCTTCATGACACCAGCACTGGGGATATCATACTCGGACTCGTCGGAGCTATCGGCACTCCAACGTCTTCGCTTCTTCTCTGTGCCTGCAGACCGCTTACGCTTAGGTGCACCACCAGTAGTGCGTAGAGTCTGAACGCAGCGCGGGCATCGAGGAATCTTGTCAGCCTTAATCTCGGGGAAAATAGCCTCCCCTGGGCATTGGTAACCGCACTGCACACATGTGGCGGTTCCGAAAGAGCCATGGCACTGGATGAGTTTGTCCTTGGGAACACCCGCCTTGACTTCGAGGTTGTCGATATTCTGAGAGTAGTTGGTCAAGAGCTTGCCCTTTTCATGGAGCATTGCAATGAACTTATGGGTGGGTGTATATCGGTCCGTGCTCGGTAAAATGTCCTTGGCCACCGAGTAGAAAATGGTGGGATCCTGTCGGAAGACGCCAATGTCGAAAACTTCTTGGGGATCACTGAGACCGAGATGCTCCAACTTGGAGTAGAGACCAGTTCCTTTGGAACGAAAGTCGGGGATGCCTAACGATGTAGAAATACCAGCACCAGTGATGAGTATAATGTTGTTACTTTTTGTGATCAGGTCAACCGCATCGTCAACCGTGTTGTGACGCAGAAGCTTAGCGCGTTTTGACAACTCACGCGTAATAGCAAGCGATAATAAACTGAAATAGGCATCATCAGGTTCACCGTCTAGAAAGGCTGGAGGACGAATGCCGAAGGCGCTGAGGAGCTTTTTGGCGGTATAGTGACCAGCATCAACAGTGCGTTGACAAAAGACGGCTGGACCATACTCTCGGAGCTCCCGACGAAGTCTGCTAGCTTCTTCAGGTGTGCACACTTCGGGATCTTTTTGGGGAAAATAGTTAGCAATCTTGGAGTAAGTGCATAGATTGGGGCGATCTTGGGACACCACAAACTCACCATCAAGGGCCACAGTATTATCTGCGTTCAACTCATCAAAAGCATCTTCGAATAAAGAATCTGTCTCCCATGATTCTCGAACATCGGCAACTCTCTCTTCAAGTTCAGCGAGTGCAACGTTGGCCTCAGCAATCTTGATTTCGTCCTCTGTTGGGTTATCACCCAACTTGTCGAGAGCATTTGGCGGAGCCTTTCGCTTGGAGAGAGCCACACTTCTCGCGGAGCCTTTCTTCGTGTTCATGATACAGAATATAAAATTATGTCCAAGTGAAGAGATAAAAAAAAAAAAAAAAAA
>PVQB02000901.1:0-29006 GCA_002980475.2 Fusarium beomiforme | reverse complement strand
CCTATAGCAGTATATAATATAAGGCTAAGGCTATACAGTAAAATAATATAATATATATTTATAACGTACGTGATAAGCGAGCGAGAAAGACAAGCGAGCAAGATACTCCACTTTTTACCTTCAAGGCATATTTTTAAATGCATATAAAAAGCTCAATTTAGGCTTAATATAGCTAGGATTAGGGTATAACTTATTTAACTATATAATAGTTATAATGGAATTTTCTAGGATTTTTTGCTATTTTATTTTATATAGTATTAACTAAAAATACACTTCGCACTATATAACTAGTGTTTCCTATATAAAATAAAATAATTAAAATTCTTTTAAAAATCCTTCTTTATATAAATAACTATACTATTTTTAAAAATATTTTTTATAGATTTTTAACTATTTTATTCAAGGTTTAAAATACTATAGGGTAAGCTACTTTTAGCTGCACAGTATACTGATCGGCATGCTTGTCTGATCGGCAAGCTTATCGTGTACGTTAATAACTTTAATCAAATATAATAAGAGTAAGCATTAAGAAGAGGGTTGGCCCACAGCAGCACATAAAGTAAGACTGGGGGTATAGCAAATTAATATAATATAACTCAAGGTCTTAACCTTGCGGGCCCTTCCCCATCACGATAACCGGCTTAGGATCATGCGGATGGAGTCAGAACATAGTCAAGCCGCAGAAGGCGGAGGGACACTGCCGAAGGTATCGAATCCACTGCCGTCGCCGACTGTGGCCATGCCCTGTGGCATTATGATGCACCTTTAACGCAGCGGTTGAAACATCTTCGCTAGCCGGGATGGTGCCCAAAAGTCAGTGCATGACCCTTCGCGCTTTGATGATTTCGAAGATACAGGCGACTTCAATGTAGCCTGCTGATACATCTCACAGAGAAAGATGGCGACGATCGACAAGTGAAGCGCGGACCATAGAGCAGGAGAGGAGGAAGAGGAAGGGGAAAATAAGGAAGACAATGAGGAGGACGGCATTGGTCTTTCTTGAAGGCGATTTACTTTCTGATACCACTCGACTTGATGGCCCTTTAGTATTAGTGAAGAAGCTATAGCGGCTCCAAACTCTATCAGATAAGTAAATAGACCTCTAGACCCCGAAAATGGAGCTCATCCAGAATCAAGCGCTCCATAGCGCAACTCCTCGTATACGCCCACCAACCCCTTTTCTTTGACAGCAATATCTGCGCAGCACGGTAAAAGTTGCACAAAAACACGAGAATCCTCGACTCTCCGTCCCGGATCCAACGGGCAATCGGTCCAGAACAAATAATGGGAAACCCATAGAACAGCTCCTCTATATCCGCCATGATAGAAGTCACATCGAAGGGCATTGAGGAAGCAACGAGTGATGCGCAACACAAAAGAGGAGATACTCGGTTTACGAGGTTTTCGAATACTGAGCGGTCGGATTGAGATAAAATGACAGAGGCAACAGGGGAATCGGGTGGACTGAACCTGTTTGTAACATCCGTGATGACGTCTTTGAGATGAGTCAGTGTATCGTTGTCTGCATCTTCATGGCAGGGTGTTTCTGGAGGAGATTTCGGGGAAGGATGGGGTATTTCCATTTCCATGCCGAGAAGAAGTCTCCAAGCACAAGATGTCGGATCATCATTCACAACAGGACTACTCTCCCGCCCATAACGTGGATCATCCCAGATACTCATGAACGAACCGACAAAATGTTCTGGATCCTGGCCCCAAGAGACAAGAGCCTGTTCAATATTGAACCTCGGAGAATGCTTCGCTACACCAGTAAAAAGACTTCCCTGATCAATAAAGATAGGCATCGTTCGAAACCACAGCTCAACTATTCCAGGTGTCAGAAAGAACAATTGATCTTTGGCAAGATCAAGTTTGTTCTGGCCGTGGAGAAAGTCGAGATCGAACCAGGAAATGTAGTTGACGAGAAGCGCTGTTCCCATGAGAGCCTCGCAATTTTGCTTATTCAATGGGCGCGATAGGTTCTTGCGAAATAATTGGACAGTTTTGACCATTAGATGCTCTGATGCCTCTTTGTATTTGGGTTGTTGGGGGCAGAGGGTGCTGAGGTGCATGGCTGAAGTACAGAGAATAGCCGACATGACGAAGTCTTCCTACAGAATGTGAGTGCATGACTAATCATGGGACCAATTGTGTAAGGTACCTGAAATGCTTGTTGCATAACAACAGGCCAGACTTGTGGGAATGCAAGGGTCAATCTGGTTTCTTTATCCCAGTGATGGAATAGCTCGAGATGCATGAGATTGATCCACGGGACCGGATCAACAGGCTTTGCCACAAACGGGTCCGAAATGGAGATCTGATGTGGCTGCAAGCATTGCTCATTACGCTGAATACAATTCGTGCAGGGCATCCTTTCGTCACACTATATCCCGTCAATCTTATCACTCTGGCATTATCTCCAGGGTCCATACCTTTACTTTCCGACGCTTGCAGGCATCGCAACCCTTCCGACTCTTCCGATGGGGACGTTTCTTCCGTGGCTGATCTAGCGCTCCAAACGTCTGGAGGGAAGGGGTCTGGCCGTTCGTTCCTGGAACGAGGATGGTATTGGAAAAGTGCGGGGATGTCATTGTCTTGACCCTGTATGATGATGTGTTTTGGGAGAACGAGGACGAGGGAGAAGCTGAGAATGGGCTTGATTTTACTGCTTCTCATTAGGCGGAGGCAGCCATTGTGGAGCCTCGTTTTCCTGTTTGGGAATGCGAAGAGGACTAGACTTGTTTGGGGCTGCGAGATAACCATCCCCGGAAATAGCATGGTGGTGCATCTACAACTTCAACAGGTTTAGTGCCGTTCTCATTCAGTTATATACTATAAGTGATTCAAGAGATATAGCTAGCAAGCAAGCCATTCTGTTTTTGACCAATGGCATAACAAGGACAAGCCATGGTCTGGACTTGTGCGCAAATATGTCTTCAATCTCAAGTTCCCCTCAAATTGCCTTCTAGCCGCAGACATAATGCTTGATAACATCGTGATAATGATCGTTACAATTTTGCTTGTGTCCATAGTCCTTCCCGGAGCACTTTCCATATAACGATCCATCCTGCCGATAAACAGCCAAGTCATCAGTACCGCAATACGCAAAGTGATCTATTCATCAAGTCAAGTCAGCTTGGAGCACTGTACGGAACTCAAGTCCTTACAAACGGCACCCTGTTCTTCCAATTGGAAGTAGAAGGAGCATAAGCTTTTGCTGACGGGCCCCAAGAGGTGTCCTATTCCTTTGCAGGGCGTGTGTCCTTCCCACCAGACAATATGGTAATTGTTGCCGCCGGATTGTTCTTGTTGTCCGACGCTAATTGCGGCGGAGGCACAGGAGATAAGGCCTGAAAAGAGTAAGATGTTTGATCGCATGATGATATGGAGGATAGCAGCGAATTGAGAAAGGACAGAGTTGTAAATATCCCGCTTGGATTGTTGTAACTGACTCTGGCTGCTGTACCTCTTGACCTATTAGCTTTTATACATAGAGATGTATTAACTTGTCAATTAGGAAATGCTAAGGAGGAAGTATGTCATTGTTATCCTCACTAATCAAGACCGAATTAATTCTGCTGAGCATGCAAGAGAAGTTGCCGCTTATCCAAGCATCTCAAAACGGATTAAACAGTCATTGGACCCCACTGATCCTGCGAGTTGACAAGTCAGCAAGATCGATGATCTTTTTCCTATTTAATACCGTGCATATAAGACAGTCGGCATTGATTACTCAGGTTGTCTCGATATATTGACTGAGCTGTGATTCTCGTATTACTGCGTCCATTCCGTGCCAATCAGATCATTCAATTCGCGACTTAATGCAGGTAATCACCCATGGGTATCAAAAATCAGCAAAGTCTTTCTCGTATAGACATTTCTAGGCCAGGACATGAGAAGGCATAGACAATTGATATAAAGAGATCTGGCATCGCACAAGAAAAAGGTTAGTATACTACTCAGCACTCAATTTCTCGCTCGCATATCCTCACGCTTAAAACTCAGAAGCCAGGTAACCATGCGCTTCGAAACAATCTTGCTAGCAACACTATGCTCGCGGGCCTATGCAGCGATTAGTTTCGGCCAACAGACCCAGTACTACGACAAAGAAAACCACCACATCGCCTGGTGGGAAGGAAAATCGCCCTGTAGTGAGAAAAGCGCCACGGTTCTGGGTTACGCCAACGTGAACCTTTGCTCCAACAAGTTCAAACTTCCTGGCGATGACGCCGAATGTGAGTTTCCCAATTATATAATAGCTGGTAGAGATGCTGATACGGATCTAGATCATGCTGCATACTGTGGCACAGATGATCTTGCCATCTATCGTGCGGATGGGTCGCTTTACGGGAAATGCTCAGGGAAGGATTATAATAAGAAGATTGGTTGTAGTGGCGGCGACCACGATGTTATTAAGCATTATGTTTGTGGCTAAGAAATAAGCAATACCTGTTCATAGCTATACTGCAAACTTGTCAGAAAATAGTATTTTTTAGATGAATAAAATACAAAAACTATAGAACAGTGTACTGCAGCGATGTGGCCATGTCTTGAAGCATTCCCGATCGGAAATGCGAGGAAGACTAGACTTGTTTGGGGGAATAGCATGTAAGTACATCTGCGGTTGTTGTAAGATTCGGGCTAATCGGATGAGGCTCTTACTATGCTTCTCGGAACACTCTTCAGTCTCTCTCTATAAAAGACCCTCTCTGCCCTTATTCATTTTACATATGTTCCCATCGATCATTGCTTTCCAGCATCCACCTCAGATTATCACCAGCATCTCTATCTGCCATGTATTCAGTTCCTCCGGGAGGTCTAATCCTCATTACAGGTGCCAATGGCTACATAGCCAGCGTCGCCATTCAAGTCTTTCTGCAACGCGGCTACCGAGTCCGAGGTACAGTCCGCTCCATCAACGCTAATGCGTGGATGTCGACATTCTTTGGTCCCAATTTCGAGCTCGTCCAAGTTTCCGACATCTCTGTACCCGGTGCCTTTGACGAAGTACTCCAAGGTGTTGACGGCATAGTGCATACTGCTATGAACATGGACATGAATCCACAGAACCAAGGCGTCATTGGAGACACCGTCAATTCGAACCTATATCTTCTCGAAGCTGCGGCCAAGGTACTCAGTGTCAAGAGCGTTGTCATCACGTCGTCACTAGCAGCATGCGCTCTCCCGACGACCGGCAAACCATACAAGATCGACGCGAATACCTGGAACACGGACGCTATTGAACAGACCTCTAAGCCTTGGGATGGTCAAGGGAACCCGCGATGGCATGGAATCGTGCTATACGGGGCTTCCAAAGCGCGGGGTGAGCAGGCTGCCTTCGCTTGGGTCCGCGAGCATAAACCATCCTTCTCATTCAACACAGTTGTTCCCAACGTCAACTTTGGCATCGCCATATCGCCCGAGCATATGAGCTACCGCAGTTCGGCCGCTGTCACCGACGCAGTCGTGAAAGGGTACCCAGATGCCCCGTCCATTCTACCGTCGCAGTGGTTCGTCGATGTCGAAGATACTGCGCTCCTCCACCTCGGCGCTTTGACTCTCGACGATGTCAACAATGAGCGCCTTCTTGCGTTTGGTGGGAGATATTCGTGGACTCAGATTCTTGAGATTCTTCATCGGCGGTTTCCCGATAAGGTTTTGCTGAAAACTGTTCAAGAGACAGCTGTAGATGCGGGAGAGGTGGCCAATAAGCGGAGCGCTGAGGTGTTGAAGATGATGGGGAAGTTGGAGGGGTTTACGGGCTTGGAAGAGACTCTTGTCAAGGCGGTGAAGACAATCCTTGAGAGCAGGGGGAAGGACGTGCCCAAGACGCGAATTGACCTGTACTACGACTCCTTGGCTGCCAAGTAGGTCAATTAAGCGACCAGAGAGCAGAGATGATCAATCTATCTTAGCACACTGCTAGGCAAGCATACCATCCCTGTCTCTGGCTCATCGACAGAAAAGCTTTTTTACCACTTCAACTTACTACACATCTTGTTGACAAAGGCTACCCGCTGTAGTGAATTGACATGATCCTAAAGGGAAGAGGCGACATTTTCCTTTGCAGTGCTGCTTCTCATGACGCATATGTTAGAGGGGGAAAGTGTCCAGCAAGAGCTTGGGATTACTTGCCTGTCAGACTACGGTATCCAGGGGTAAGATCTGGCGGCCAATTTTGCCTTGATTTGCAGATGTTCCATGGCTTCAGGGTAGATTGAAAGATGCGATGCTCGAAACTCGCCCACGAAAATCCAAGACATGAACATAGGTACTCAGTGGTCGGTGCCAGGGAAGTATCGACATCCATTAGAACCATTTTGCAACTCATCATCTACTCAACTAAGAGAGGGGTCAATATTTGGCGTGCCAATCTACCAGCAAGGTCTTTGCTCCGATTCTCATGCCAAGCGATCGCTGTCCCAACAAGATCGGGACCGCCGAGTCCTAGATTTTAATCGCGGCTCAGAGTATAGGATTCACGATGAGGAACAAGATTACCTCAACAATATCATGATTGTGTAATGCCAACCGAACCGCAATTTACGCGACACACTGATTAACAGTTTGAGCTTATGATATCTCCATGAAATCTCTCAAGCCAACACTGCAACAAAATCGCAATTAACTCAGAGGTCAGGCAGAGCCTGCTGTTCCATATGGCTCGACACACCGGTTGAGTGATCCCCATCGTCCGTCGCCCCATTCTCGCCACCCCAAGCTCTCAGAACCAACAGAGCAAACACCCCCCCTTTGCCTCGTTCCTAGAAGCTTCGACTATGTCCCGTGATCTGCAATAATAAAGTCTGACAGTGTGTGGAGAAGCCCGTATCCGTTATTTCCCCAGACTTGACAAGCAACTGTTCTACCCCGCATTTAACTCAGTCGGCAGCTCGAGTGCGGAGCCGACTGACAAACGCGTTGATCTGCATGAGCTTTACTGCATTGAGCTAGTAGCTAAAGTCACTGAGTCGGCTCCGACTTTTGACTTGAATGCCTCACTCACTGTTGTGTTCTATGAGCCGCAAAGCTTAATGTGCAGATCAGAGAAAGATGCAACAGATGGCTACGCACTGTAGCCTCCCAAGAGAAGGTCAGCCTCTACAGAATCTGGGCAGGCTGATTAAATGTAGCAAGCTCTAGCAAAAGACGAGATTTCGTATTCAAGGGCCCCTGCTAATTACCACGTTGTATTCACACGGCATATGCACTGCATTGACCTCGCAGGCTTTTCTATACCGCCATGTGTCGTTCATAGCGTTATCACAGACTCTGCAATGTTTGCATATGCCTTAAGTTTTCCCCGTGGGGTTAGATCTCCCCACGGGGTCCAATCCGGCGCGTCTAGATCTTGAGCCAATACTACCCAACAGGCGACGTAGCAGCAACCACCGCAGCCGATCATGCATTTGCCACGTTAGTCTAAGGCCCCCGGTACCGAAACTGCTGCTTCACAAAAAGTCCGCCCTTGAGTCTAGACTTGATTCAGACGACGTGGCTTTTCCGTCCCTTCCGCGCAAGAGCCTCCTATTCACAGCTCAAATCGGGAACCGACCACTGTATCCAGGACAACTAGTCAAGGTACATGCATCCGGAGCAAGGGAGCTTTGACACAATCTCCAATCCCAGCATTACCCCAGATTGCAACCGTGGGGGATCCTTTTGAGTACATATTCTGGGTCGTGCCGTCTCTTTTTTTCTGGATCTGTCACTCCACTGTTTTACCCACAAGTTTCCATCAATTGCTCCAGTATTCTCATCGATCAACATGTCTACCTCACCTATCAAGACGCCCATCGAACAGGGAGCTGATCACCTTGAGAGGGCCCAGACGACTGGGAGTATCTCGATGTCGCCTGAGTTGTTTACGGAGCTGTACTTGGCGCCTCGTAACCGAGTCAAGGGCGACTTGCGACAGAAGTTTGGAAACCCGACGCCTCTGGGTAAGAAGTTGTCATCTCCCGCGTTTCACTGTCACTGACGCAAAAAATAGCTTTGGGAGGCTTCCTTCTTTGCACTACTCCTGCTTCTATGTCCTTGCTTGGATGGGGAGGCGCAGGTGGCTTTGGAGCAGGTGCGAACGTGTAAGTGATATTCCCCTCTTCGATCAAGACGCTTCTAACGAATCTACAGTGGTGCGTACTTCTGGCTCGGTGGTCTCCTTCTCCTCCTCGGCGGCATCGGCGAATGGGTATAGTTCACCCCACGAACAGCTACAAAGACACGATCTAATAAGAAGGAAACAACAGATTCTAGGCAATACCTTCCCCTCGGTCGTGTTCGGCATCTTTGGCGGCTTCTGGTTCACCTTCGGTTCAACCATTGTACCAGATTACAACGCTTACGGTCTTTACTCCAAGACTGGAACTACCGCCGATGGTCTGAAAGAAGGCGAGTTCTACGCGACGTTCTCTTTCTTTCTGATCTCAATGGCAATTCTCTGTGCCATCTTTGCCATTGCCAGCATCCGAACCAACATCGTCTTGTTCACCATCCTGGTCATCTTGGTTCCCTGCTGTAAGTCCCAGAAACTACCCAATGAAGACTCTTGCTGACAAGTATCAGTCGGTTGCCTGTCTGCCTCCTTCTTCGCCGTTGCAAATGGCGAAGCCGATAAAGCACTTACATACCAACACGCTGGTGCTGCGATCCTTTTTGTTGTTTCTCTCCTGGGCTGGTACATCTTCTTGTGCGAGATCCTCCTCTCGGTTGACTTCCCGTTTAGTCTCCCGCTGGGTGATCTCTCTACAAGAGTTCCAGGGAAGACCAAGGCCAAGAAGGACAGCATCTTAGAGGATGAGAAGGTCTAAAAACAGGTTGGAACACTGTGAAGTGGTGGCAAGGCGACTTGGCGGTACGGTCAGAGCGGGATGCTGGAAGTGAGGCAACAATGGAAGAACCGGAAAAAGGCCTGGTAAAATAGCTATAGTTTATCAGAAATGGCGCAACAGAGGTACTTGAAATTCTCTAGCTTTAGAAAAGGCATTGGCATGAACTGCAAACTTCTATTCGTTAGATCTTGCGACTACAAGATGAGTAGTCTACCTGGCGACGGTAACATAAGGAAAGCTGGTTCAAATATGATGTTTTTCAGCCACTATACAGATACAAAGCCCTGGGGCAGATAGCATCTCTTTAATAACAACCTCCGTAACTGCACGGCACATATGTTGCACTGTACTATCAGAATTCATGTCAAGTACCGTTCACGGACAAACGGTATGAGTTCCGACAGTTTGTTTGTGTGATCCACCCGCATCCCATTCCCCGCAAGACCAGGGTGCACTTAGTCCACTAAATCCTCCACTAACCAATAACACCAGCAGAATTTCAGAGGCTTTCACTAATGATGGTGTTGACTCGTAAATGGGTTAGCGCCGTGCGGGGAAAGAGGGCAGGTCGGTGGAACGGACCTGAATATCTATGGAACCTGGGGAACCCAGTTTCTCATCCTGTTTCTTTCCTCTGTTCTTCTCCACTGACTCACTATCACACTGATCTTGGGTCGATCTGTTCTTATCTCTGCCCCTCTTTTATTACCCTGGTAGTAGACCTCTGCTAAAGACGCATCGACACGTGTTCGCCATGTCGGAACCAAAGGTTAGGAGGCAAAACCACTCTTGTGACCACTGCAGGAAGTCAAAGAAAGCCTGCGATGGGTATATTCGCAATGAAAAGGCAGCGGACTCACCTGACGCAACCTCACCTACCTCTGGCTCTCAGATATGTAAGCTATCATTGATACATCAAATTCTGGATTATCCAGTTAACCATGTCTTCACAGATGGCGGGCCGGAGCCTGGCCTCAAATCCTGCTCTTACTGCATCAGAACCAAGAAAGTCTGCAGCTTAAACCCACAATGGGGCAAGACTCGATCAAGATCCCGGGTCAGCGAAACAGGTTCAAGCATCACCAGTGCCTCCAACGACAGCTCTCAGAGCAAAAGAAAACGAAACGAGTCTCCTGCAACTACTGCTGCCCCATCAATCAATGCAAAGTACTGCGACGTCAACGCAGCGAATATGCTGCAGATGCTGCAAAACTCAGCACCTGGCCAAGGCCTTACCTGGAAAAACCCTTTCGTCAGCACAGATGTCTCTTCTTTTTTTTCCATGGACCCAACTCTTGATGCTCAAAGCCTTGCCATGAGTTTCTCCAGTCCGGAGAGTGCTTCCCAAACAGTGGCACAAGAGTTTTCCGAAGAGGGACTACCAGAACTCACAAAACAAACGTCACATGCAACAACCGACGCCTTTGACAACGCGACAGCATACTCAGGCTCGCAAGATTTTGACATCAATACGCTCTGGGACATGGAATTTACTGATCTCAATTCAGCTCCCCAAGACATACTACCTTCAACAGAATCTCCAGCCAATGAGCAAAATGCCGTTCAAATAAAGCGAAGAGCTCGCCTACCCTCCAATGACTGGTCTGGATACCCCAACTTCTCCCCATCACCATTCACTAGCGACTCCATCATCATGCAGACTTCAAATCGATATCTTATCACCGAAAGTCTATTGCAGATATATCACGATGTCCTTGAAAACAACCTTGCTTGTTGGCTAGCTGAGGATAACTGCCCGTACAAATTACAAGTTGTTACCCGCACTACCCCGGCACCAGAACCCAATATGAGCACCCCTGCAGGATCCTCTCGACAGCATCCGAACCTTCCGCCTGAATGGGGTGCAGCCTGGTCGAACAGGATGTATCGCCGTGTCGTTGAACTAGATCGCGCTGCACAATCAGCAAGACTGATCAATCTCACCCGTTCTGAGAGCCAAGCAGCATCAAGAGTTTTGGATCTCGTGATAATGGCGTTTACAACTCAATGGGCTCAAGGGAACCGCCGGCAAGAAAAGTTTCCAATGAGCACGGGTGAACTTGCCGATGACTTAGCAGATGCTTTGAATCAAGAGTTCGAAGAGAGTTTACAACAGTCAGTTTGGGAGCAAGCGAAAAGAGCACTTCAAGACGTTGCTGATGTTGAATCTTATCGTGTCATATACGCTGAACTCATTTTTGGTTTAACGCAAAAGCCTTGGGCGAGTGATGACTATCAACCGAAGTCCTTTGCGTCAAAAGCTGAAAAGAGCGGGAAAGGCATCAAGGAAAACGCTATGCCAGAGATAATCGAGATCATGTCTCAAGAAGGACCTCACACTTATCTTGAGCGAGCTACTCGGAAGATCCACGCACTAAAGTTCAGGTTCGAAGCCAGTGAATCTGGATTTACGGAGACAAGCAGGAAGTACGCTCCCCGGCGATTGACGGAAGAAAACAGACGCACGATTGGGTTATTGTACTGGCTTGCTGTCATGTTTGACACAGTGTCTTCATCAATGAACGAACGGCCTGTTGCACTGGCTGATGAAGACTGCCAGCATGAAGATGCAGAACAGATCCTGGCAGATAGTATCAAAGCTGCTCAAAAAGGTCGAAGAGGAAGTCAGAGATGGGAGATGGAACTCTTTATCCAAGATGATGCGACAAAACCCAAGGTCGGAACACGATGGCCATGTTCATATGATGATGCAATGCAGATGGTATCCAAGTCGGCACCGGTCAAGATTCTTATCTACCGACATTTATCATATCTCCAGAATGCCCTTCGGAAGCGAGAGTGTCCTCAGGCAATTGAAGAGATCATCCAACAAACGACATTACTATATCGATACTGGAACATGACGCACGGAGCATTTTTCCGAGACCTGATCAAGCATTACGATACAGTCCCACCACGTATCAGAAGTTGGTTCTTCTGCATCGCTGTACCATGGCATCTCGGCGCCCTGATGCTCGCAGATGTCCTAGAGTTCATCGACAAGAACAATCTCGGTCTCGAGCAATCCCGCCAAAAACGCCTGAGCAGCAACATCGCCGCACGGATCCGAAAAGCCAGCGCGATAGAACTCGCTGATCTAGCACAGGTAACGACACCACGATTATTCCAAGAAGCCGGCATAAACGCCGCCCAACTCCCGGATTACCACTTTGCTGTTAGTGAGGGACCTCTTTTGACGGAACCTTGGACTGTTATCTTGATCAGAGGATTTACGAAGGCGTGCTTGTTTCATTTGGACATGGCGGATGACTTTCAGCAGCATGCCGGGGATCTGTTGGGACATGATAGTGAAGATTTTCAGGATAGTCTGAGACGGGCGGAGTATTGTATTAGGGCGCTTTGGTGTCTTGGGAAGAAATCGGAGATGTCGAGGAATATTACTAAGGTGCTGGTCGGGGCGTTGCAGGAGCTGCAGGTATAATGTTTCTTAGGACAGCCAGATTCAGCTATATTATTACAGTGTCCTATACTACTGGATTAAATCCTAAGTTACTTCTTGGCAAAGAGGACTTTGGCGATATCTAATACCCTGAGATGAACTAGGTATATTAGGCATGTCTTGCCAGCTTCATGACAATAGCAAACCGAAACAGCTTGGATACCCAAGAAGCGGTTGGTGACCTCTACAGTGGGCATACAGCCGAGACTTTGCATTTGGTTCAATCCGAAGAATACCGAAGTTGAGACGATTAATACATTTGAGGGAAGGTTTCTTCATTCAGGAGAAATGCTAAAGAAGTTCTGAATGTCAATAATTGAAGTGCCAATAAATTCCCATTTACCAGTCAAGGTAGATATAGATGCCTTGGTATGATGTTTACAATGTAATTGTTAGTGAGGTATACCATCGAATATGGACTGGAGATTAGGAATCCAACTTTAATAATTAAGATCACCACTTCGAATGGCATTCAGAGTGCAGAACTAATGCCAGCCAGCCACGTTCTTGCAAAACTGAGAGTCTAGACTGTCATGTCTCACATTAAGTGGGCTATAGCAAATAGTCAGTAAGATGGCGGCTAGCGCGATTCTACCAGCCGAGCATCTTACATGGTAACTGGGTTGTAGAATGCCAAGCCAGCCAGCCACTTTTGCATCTGGTTAGGAGTCGAGACTGTCCTGTCTTATATTTCCTTAGCTATTGTGAATAGTCTTTGAGCTTTTGAGTGTGATCTACCAAAGGGTCACGTCACATATCGCGCCACCTGTAAGATATACTACCAAATACTCTAATGAGTTTCAGCCAGCCATAATGAAGCCTGGAATACTACTAGATATTTTATGCATCCCGGGCCGGCTATTATCACAAATACCACTTTACTAATAACTTATTTAACCAGCTCCAGCTAGCTACTTGCTGCAAAATTAAACAAGTTTATATAGGTATAGATATACTTCTAGCTATAGCTCTCAACTGTAAATAACATACACAGTCGAAAGTATGACACATGTTATTACAGATATTTTCTCTAAGGTAGTATATCCTATTAAAATGTATTTTATGCAAAATTTCTAAACTTTTTATATGCAATAAATATAATTGAACTATAGGCTTGCAAAATGCCGGCCCGGCTTCACAGAGAAACATAAATAGTGCACCGAGACATTTCAGTTAATAGACGCGAAAATAATAGTCTTATTGCTTGAGAATATCAAAGAATGGAAATTTTGAATTGCTTACCCTTAAGTCTTTTGCATCGACAATCGGCAGTCAGTGTTTCATACAACTAGCACGATTAGGTGTCAGAAATTTTCGTTTCTGAAAACCGAAATCTTACATTTACTTGCACTTCGTACCTCCAGCTAACGTTAAAATGCCGGGCTCTGTACTCCAATCCTCCCCAGATCCCGCTAACTGGAAACCTACTAGCACACAGACCAGTAGATAGCGAAGCGGCCCCCCACGTGTCAGTCGTGCATGATACGAGAGGATGGAAGCAGGCTGCCAGGGGCATTCTGCGCCTCTGTGTTTTTGTATATTATTCCCATTCGGATATCTCTGCAGGCAAACCATGCTGAGCTACCTGACATGGATTCAACGCAGCTCATGAAAGGCTTCGCAGCCTGTCTGCTTGGCCAATGGAACATGAGGCTCGTGCCATTTCTTGCGAGCACCAAAGCTCATGGACGGCGTAGTGGTAAAGTTATGAACTGCAAGATGCGACTCCAAAGGCGGTCTATGACATGTTATGAGTAGTTCTTGTAGTGACTACGGAGTACAATGCACCAATTAAAAGAGTTTGCGATCTTGCGACTCAATAAACCCCCTCTCAAACTCCCGTCGGGCCATTAATGCCAGGTGGCTGATTGCGTGGCGGCGGTTCAAAAGCTTATCTCGTCCAAAAAGATACCGTGTTTTGAATACTACCTGTAATCACTAGCCTAAAGTATATTCCCTCTAGAGACCAGTAGTTAGTTTCAGAACCCTCAACCCCTAATCTTTACAAGGATGAAAGGGTCAGTGCTCTTCCAGGTAGTTGATAAGCACTCTGGGAGGTGTCACTCGGGGCCGCGGGAAGCGGATGCAGGATGCCGCTTCTGGTGTCTGGGTGGGCTAGAGGTCAATTCAAGGCTGTCGAAGCAGGTTTCAGCATCGTAATGGCATGCGAATTGAGCCTCAAAGAGGAATTTTTGTAGACAAACATTACTCTCTGTTGGATTGAGGCATACGGAGTACCGTCACATAAGCTGTTGAATGGCTGTCTTTGATTAGTAAGTTATGAACTGGAAACTTGACCACTTATTGAGTGAGTCCTACCCAAGTTCCCATTTGTTGTAGAAAGGTGAACAGAAGTAAATTCATCGAAGTATATATTTTCAAAGGAAGTTTATCTCTGGCAGGGACGAAAGGGGTTCAAGAAAGACATCGGTGTTCACGAGGCTAAGATAACTCTCATGATCAACTCGAGACGCATCCTGCAAAGTAGGAAGCTAAGCTTATTATAGGTCTTTGTTGCGCTAAAATCCCCAGGTCCTTAACAACGACAGAGAATATTACATTTTTGCGGCAACATACCACTCGCTTATCTTGTATGGTTGGATGATTCTTTAATTGCTCTCCCAGGCTTGCTTGGATTGCCCATTCCGCCAACGACTGGAAGGATGGGCTCTTTGAATTGGTGGTCGTGTTAGTGACGTACCTAGCCGGACGATCGGCACACACTAGCGTAAGTCGCGGCCGCATCTTCAGGGCGTATGCTACTACTGACTCGTGCTGTACAACCCTGTTGATAAGGAAGGCTATTTAAAGAGAGCTAGACGGCTCTGGTTTAGCGTTAACTTACAACCGTATCATAAGTTAACCTGTAACCCATAAGTGCGGCAGACTTCAAATCACCACTAGTTTATGCGAATTCTCCACGTTTGGATGCTACTTTATAAACTATGTGGGATTAAGCCTGCCCCGTTCGCTGTTGATTCAATACCTGGCACTCAGGATGCCATCATCGCACGTCGACCTGGCTATCACAGTGCCTACCTTGGTAGGATCTGTGTTGTCAACCATAGCCATAGTAGTAGTGCTGAGCCTGCATGCGATATCTCCTCCTACGCGTCGACATGTTCGCCACGCCCTTATTATCAATCTCCTATTATGCGGTACGGGCACCATCAAAAGATTAACCATTTATGGGCTTCTAACAAACCGCTCAAGACTTGGCAGACATGATAAATAATACTATATCAGGCAGTCTAGCACTTAAATATGGCCCACTTGATCAGGTTCTAACCAAAGGGCAATGTACCGCGAATGCATGGGTGGGCCAACTCACAGTGCAGACGATTGACTTTAACATATTATTTATATCAATAACCGTTCTACTGACTGTGCAAAAGGCCTATCTACTACAAGATTCGTCATTGCGGAGTGTTATGTTAATATGCCTTTGTGCATGGATACCAGGGATCATTACCAGTATGTAATTTTCTAACCTGGACTGCAGTTGACACTCACTGTTTTGCAAGGCTTCACCGCCCTAGGACTACAGGCATATGGTCCGGTGGGCGGCAACTGGTGCTGGATTCAAGCGAAGTACCCTATCCTACGCTGGAGCTTGTCCTTTGGATGGCGCCTCTGCATATTCTTCTTGGTTATTGGCATTTATACCACGGTGTATGTCCAGCTCAAACGGGCGTTTGGCCATTTCGGAGTCTCAGGGGCTTCTTCCGACGGAACAAATATAACCTCGACAGACGCAGCTTTGCGCAGTCAGCACGCCAGAACTCCCGCTTGGCCGCCTATCATGAAAGTCTCGTCACTTACTGTTGCTTACGAACTCGGGACCGTGAATGACGCCGCCAGTTCATCATCTACAGCACCCATGAGCAATCAAGCTCACTGTTACAGCAACCCAGAGCCTGATGCTTCCAACGCCTCGGCTTCAGCCATAAGACAACCGGCTTGGAACAGAGCGTTGCCGAACCTACGAAGAATGATGTTGCTGAATGGCTATCCACTAGGATACCTTATACTCTGGACCCCCGGGGTAATTAACCGATTCATTGAAATTAAAGGCAAATCACCGCCATGGCTCGTCGCCTTACTGGCTTCTACACAATACATTGGGCTGGTACATGCCATTACCTATGGCTACAATGAGCAGTTTCGACGCTCTATACAATCTTGGAAGGTTTTCCGGCAGAGAAGGGAAAGGATTGAGGATTAATCAACAGAGTAAGTAGATGGTAGGATCTTATTGAACTAATTAGGCCATTAATCTCTTTTAGCTGACTTATGTAAAATTACAATTAGTATATAGTAGCTTGCCCCTATAATTGCGAGCTATAACGGCCTGGCTTTAAATAATAGTACGTTCTTTATTTTATTTCCTATTTATTAGCTCAATATATTAATAGTTACTTCTTATTAGGTCGAGGTATAAATTTACCAAGGCAGTTTTACTAGCTTATTAATTAGCTAGAACTAAAAAAATAAAAAAATAAAAATAGAAATTAATAAGTCGGGTTTTTATTTGCAGGGGTCTAATGTAATTCCTCCCTAGTTGAATAGTCAATGGGATATACGTGCTGTTTCTTGTTTTCTTTTTTATAGGACATGTTATATGAATCAAATAGTAACTCAATTCCAAATCGTAAGTTGAAACTATCATATTATCCGCATGCGTTAACCCCCAAGCTGTCCAGAACGTCCGAGCAATCTTCTCCATCCAGTCTCAGTCTCTACAGACAGGGTCAATAGATGGCCTGACAAAAATCTCGGAACCGCGACATTCCATGTGCCTGGTATATATACACATCAACTAATCACTCAACATGACTCATAACCTTCCCCTTGGAATCAGAATCTTGGCCGGATCGTCGTTCGGTTTCATAAGGATTGACATAGGTCGTTGCAAACTTCCTCGCGGAGACGCCCTGATCGAATAGCATGTCCAGCTCTGCATAAGATCGGTCCTTGGGCTCTGGAAGTCGGAAATAAGCCCACACGAAACACAAAGCGCAGTTACCGGCCCAGAAGAAGGCCGATTTAGCTCCCCAGTTCCATGCCGTTGGGTTCAGCGAATATAAGCCGATGATATTAGTGTATGCAACTCCAACGATGTTGTAGGCGTTTCGCGCTAACACGATTGTCCTTTGGCGAAGTCTCGACGACGGCAGCTCAGCGACAAGGGAGTAACAGACGGGGCCGACTGTAATGTCATATGTGAAAGTGTAAACCAGAAGCAGCGATCCGATTGCCCAGGAGCGACTAGCTGCCTTTGGAGGAATGCCTAGGCATCCAGTGACGAAGAGGATCACAGTAAGGAGGAAGAGGCCCCAGACGTAGATCTTGCGGCGACCTACACGGGCCATCAACGGCCAAGACAGCACCGTACCAATAAAGCCCAGGGCGAATTGGGCGATTGTCATGTCGAAAGCGGAAGAATCTGCAAGACCGGCCTGCTCGTAAAAATATGTCGAATTGCCCATGAAGGAGGAACCACAGATAGTCTGGCAGATCCAGGTTAGGCACGCAATCTCAGTTCTGCGGAGGTTAACTCGTCCCCGGAAGCAGTCCAGGTATCCAGTCCCTTCGCTGATCTTCCTCTCAACTTGGTCCGTGTGAATCATCATGGCCACGGTTTCGTCAGCGTTGACAGTTGTGCCTTTCCGTTGCAGACGCTCCACCGACCGCTTAGCCTCCTCTACTCGGCCCTTGCGGATGAACCACCAAGGAGACTCTGGGGCAAGCAAAACAGCAATGAGGATCGGGATTGGCCATACCCATTGAACAGCAAAGGGGATCTTATATGACCATTTACTATTCAAACTGACGGTCCCTCGGAGCACGCCCGAAGCAATAAGTTGACCGATAACCCAGCAAAGATTAACATAAGTTGTGAGATAGCAACGAAGGTGAATCGGGCAAACTTCAGCGGCGTAGGTTGTAGTCAGCGTCTGAAAGACTCCCCATGGGAGGCCGCAGAGGATCTCGCCCACCAGCAGCATCGACAAGCTAACAGAGAAGAATTGAATGAAAATGAAGGCAGTCATCATGACGAGTGCACTCGCAAGAACCTTTTTGTACCCAAAACGGTCCGCGAGCCAGCCGCTAGCGTATAGCCCTAGAATCTCACCGACACTCGCGCCGTTGGTGAGGCCGGACTGCCATGCGGCGCTGATAGAGTATCCTCCCTGTGAGTCCAAGTGGCCATAGTACTCATTGAACGGCTTCATAGCGTAGAGGTTGCCAATCAAGATTGTATCGTAGCCCTCCATGATGATGCAAGTGGAGAGAGCGATCGACCAGCCCATGGCTTTGGGATAGGCCCGCAGACCCTCCATGAAAGTCATGTTATGTTCTGTCTCGGCGGCCTTTTCGGCGGCAGTGAGAATCCCACGCAACTCCTCACAATCGTTGACTTCGTGTAGGTGCTGAGCTGCGAGCTGCTCCGCGGTGCTTTCACGGCGACCCCCGTGAGGGTCATTTTGGTGCTCTGTGTGAGCGGCGCTCAGGCCGTGGGAAAAGGCGTCGCCCTTTTCATCTGGATGGTCGTTGTATGCCATGATGTATGGCAGAGGGTGGTTCTGAGAGTACCAAAGTGATCAGAATGGTATGGATAGGAGACAATTGTGATGTCTTGTTGACCTATTCACGATTTAAGAGCGGGGAGGAGGTGATATTTTATAGATATAGATCTATTGCTCACACCAGGTTTCCAACCGATGCCTAGTTGAGGAGTTCAGAGAGAGGATTAACTTAATGCAGCCAAGCCCAGTAGTAACGTCGCCAATCGGTAGACTGCACAGACTACCCCAAGTACCCCAAGTTCTCCGTGTGGAGTTGCGGGGCCCCAAATGCAAAATGCTTGGCTATGCGGCTACCACCTACAAACTCTGAGTACAAGGAGAAGATGTCGGCCCGACACATTGACTGGTGACTTTTTCGCGTTTTGATAGATCCTGTTTACCTGCAGCAATAAAGGCGCCTCCTAATCAAGCCATGTCTAATCTAGACAGTAGTGTAGCTATGTAAGGCAATAGAAAAAGGAGGGAGGCATACATTAAAGTGCCTGCTCTGTGCTACCCACGGCGCGTATGGCGGGGGCGACAGAAGCAGACAATTGAACTTCCAATTTCTTGGTCCAATCCGAGTACTATTTAATTGTTAAAACATTCTGTACTATTTGCCATATGGTTGGCGAAGGTGAAAGGGGCTAAGAAAAATCATTAAGGCGCTGACGCCTATTCAATCAATTAATTGATCATAAGCCTTGATGTCTATTCCTGGGGTAGACTTTTACACTTTTTCCAAGCTTGGTTCTTCCTAGACCACCTAAACTCAATCGACAGGGAGACTGGAGCTACGACGCAGCCATGGTCAGAATGTATCCGCAGATTCCAATAGATTAACGCGGGGAAATGTCTCCTAACACCATTCTCCATTCAGAGTTTTACCACTTAGCAGCTCCCATATCAGCTAATTCCACACTACGTTGGTTTTTTACTAGTGCCGACATCCCTCCCCGGATCGAACGGCACAAACAAAACGAAGCCTTTCACAAAAAGGAAATATAGTTTATCCACATGACAGCTTTCGTCGGTCCGACGAAATAACGCAGCCAATAGCGCGAGCCATAAACTGAAGAGACGATGGATGCCACGTTTTGTGACGCCGTAGAAGTTCGGATGCAATTTGCGGGGGAACCAGGAGAGACGCTGACTGGTGTTATGTCGGGCCGGGTTTGTCGCATTGTGTCGGTCTGATAAGGGAATGGTTCAAATGTGTAGGGCTAGCTGTTTATGAGGGAGAGAAAATACCAGGAGGTGAGGATGACGGAATGTGGGAGCTGAAACCAGTGAGTTGTAATTTAGAATCTCTTGCTTTTCTCCTTGTATGCTTTGCTGCTCCGTGTCCGGGAAGAGGTAGATTGGTCATCACATCGATCGTGTTCGAGCTACATTTGAATGACTGTACAGCTGTGGACCGCCGGCAAGTTTTGGCTCATTGTTCTGCGAGGAGCTCAACACCGCTCTCCTAGGTTCTGGAGCACTAAAGTCCTCCGGCAACATCGAAGTTGTCACAACTGCTAGTAAATTGAGTCAATGGGTTGTCACGATGCCATGGTCGACGTCAGTGGTGTGCTTAACGGCTCGGCCACCTTCCCTGCTCAAGATGGCAACAGATCTACGCTTTCTTGGCTCTGGTCCAAGATGCGGCCTCGCTGAGATTGTGGTCTCTCATGAGGGCCTCACCTCTTCTATTATGCCAGGAAAGCGCAACCCGACACTAGCCAAGGTGATGAGCCAGATTGCCTCTCAGGTCATGGGCAACCACACAACGGTCAGCATGGCTGGGGCTGCTAGAGGACACTTTGAGCTCAACGTGGCGAAGGCTGTAATTATTTATAATGTTCTTCAGAGCATTGAGCTGTTATTTAGGGGGTAGGATTACTCACAAGGTCGTTGGTTGAGGGCTTGAAGGTGGATGAAAAGGTTCTCAAACGTAACGTGGAAAACTCGTTGCTGCTGGTGACGGCTCTGAACCTACCCAACGGCAGAATTACTTTATTAATACAGCTAGCTGCCATTATGATCTAATATACTACTGATATCTTAATAGTTCTAAACTATTATCTTAAAAGGTATTTATTACGACCCTCGCGGCCACATCACGTATACGCTATAAATTCCCTACCTTTTACACTAATCACTAAAGGACTAAAACCTTCCTTCTCGGTCCTCTAGCTTTAACTATATATAACAGGACCGATATATAAAACCTTTAGTCTAGGACTAACAAAAGTACATCTCGGTCCTTATTAAGTACTAAGACTATACCTATATACTAGCACCCCTATTTAATATATAAATCACCTTTATTTAGTACTTCTATAGATCTAGCTTACTAGCTATTAATAAAACTTTTTTATATTAATTAAGCCTAAAATACATTAAATCTACCATTAAGAGATATAATATTTTGCACCGCTCAGTACTACGCCCTATGCAATCTGCTAATAATAAACCTAGCACGGCTTAGTTTATCTACAGTTAGGAACCAACCTGTCATATTATTAGACTTTATTACCGACGATCAGCGCTCACCTTTATCTCAAAGTATTATGCATCTCCCCTCAGTCCTAACCCTTATAGCCGCTGCGTTATAAAGCCAGAGCAAGAGCCCTAAAGCAATCTTTAAAAGAGGCAACTATAAAAAGAAAATTACTTAAGGAAAATTAATATATAGCCTAAAATCAGGCTAGCAGATATTTATATCTCCCATTCACTTATATTAGTAGGCCTATTTTTATTTATTATAATAAGAATTAACCTTATTAATAGCAACCTTATTAAGATAGCCCTAGATTTAGTCCCTTGCCGGGGACTCTAGCCAGGTATGTAATCCTAAAGGTAGGCCTACTTAAATACCTCAGCCCAGGCTTAGTATTAACTCAGCTTAGAGCGGCAAGAAATCAGTTCTAGGAATAGAAATGGACTTTAGTATGCTTGAGTTTTATCTCAAAGTTATACGGAATTAATAGGCAAATAAGCTCTAGTTTAGTTCGATAGTATAGCGAAGCCAGCTCAGTGTTAAGCATAAAGCAACGCATAAGTCAAGGTCTTTTGGTGGGAAAAAAAAGAGTTTAGGGAAGTTCTCGCTTCATTGCAAGCATGAGATGCCTTCGTATTTCCGTGCCTCATGCCTTGACGTGCTCTAGATGATGCATATAGAATGCAATCCATCTCGATACTCAAGCCATGGTAATTTCGGTTCTCTCGCGCTACTCGCTAGGATCCTTTCCTTCACCTTCTCACTCCAGGCATACGCAATGCTGATACGACGAAAAGTTCCTGTCTCTCCTTCAATCATCTTGAATAGTAGTATGTACATACCTCTACCCTCCCCAGTTTTCGATCTAGCACACATGGAGAACAACAGTCCTTTTGTGTTTTCTTCCTTAAAGTCTTCCTGGAGGATATCAAGCATCACTCTTGGCTCAGTGTTGCCCGGCGATGTCTCCTCCAGGACATTGACCCTTTCATTGTCTAACATCATGTCCCAATGGTAGCCTCCGCCCGGAGTAGGACTTTTTCGTTCCAAAGTTGTCTTCTTGAGGACTCCACGAATGCGTAGCCAACCGCCACGAATTGCAGCAGCCTTATCGCTTGTCCAGTAATCAAGGTGGTAGTCTTCAACCATAATCAACGAATCTTGAATTCGTGGCTCGCCGGGAGTGATCGGGCCATCAATTGAAGCCCAAGACCAACTAGGAGCGCGATATTCTTTAGGTCGCGTCCAACGTCCGGCCTGATGATTGCCCTGTACCAGCCACAGCAGTTCGCCTTCTAGATACCGACACCACATACCAGCGACGTAATCGTCCTGCACGATCTCGGCCATCCTTTTGGCAATACCGGAACACACAATGAGCTTATCACTGGGAATTGTGAGCGCAGAAGCTGTATACACTTCCACAATGCGAAACCAAAGTAAATGAGGAGCGGAATTGCCGTCAGCCTCGCGGTACCTGTACCAGCCCACTCGACCGATATAGTCAGATGGATCCATCTGTTTAAATCTCGCGTCCGAGGATGTCGAGAGGCAAGCGGCAGACAATCAGGATAGACTTCCGCAGCGTCTTTCTCACAGCACTCCCAGATGAGTTGTCGCTTGCCAAAGTGAAGGATGCGAGGGACTAGGAAGCGCTCCTGAAGAACCCAACCTCTTTTGTTCATAAGGGCATTTGAGACCTCCGATTTCCAAAGCCTATAATCTGAAAGGACAAAACGCTCTGTGATCTTTGCGCTGCCCTCCCCACATAGGGTTAGCTCTACTACTTGGGGGGTAAGCAAATGTGGATCTCTGGTGCTGAACATCGACTGAGAACAATTGGGGGTGTCAGCCGCCGAGATGTTGCAGAATGAATTTGAGTACACATTCTTCATAAGCGAAGCCTCACGCTGCCAATCTTCAATGTTATCCTTGTCCTGAAAGATACAGAGGGAATCAATCCAGATATATCCTACGCTCAAATGGCAACAGATAGAAATGGCATCCCGGAAGAGTTGGGGTAGGGTAGATAAGGGAAGGCCTCCGAGTAGCTGTGTATATGTTTCGTTCGTTAATATTATATGGTCAACAGGTCCCCAGCGATGAGTGTCATGTATTGTCCAACAGGAGTTGTTTGATCCGTCTCCAACAAGCGGACTATTGATGCCTCAGGGAAGTCGAGGGAGAGCAAGCGCGTCGGGTACCATGGCTTCTCAACGACGGGCCTTTTGCATCGTTCATGATGCGCGATACATTCTCTGACCCACTCCTTGGCTAAAGATAAAGTCTCTGGGGATTGTGTGCTTTGAGCGAGGCTTTGGTGTGTGAAGTTTGTATTTGCGCCTACGGTGTCATTAGCTTTGGAATCAATTCTAACAGAGGTGCTCAGCCACTGACACTTGACAGGTTCAAGAAGAAAGCTCGCTCTGAAGAAGGTTTTGATGTTAGGCTTGTTGTACGCAACCTGTAGAAGGTAGCAGCCAGGATGGCCATAAGACCTCCCATCATCCAGAAAAATCCTTGTGATATAGTGTTGAACTGATTCGGTGGCGCAATATGCACCTGATCGGTCTACTTCTTCGCCCACAGTACTAGAGAGAAGCACATGCTCGTGGGCACTCAGGGCCTCCCAGAAACATTTGCAAATATAACATCCCGCGTCAATAGCTTGCTCCAGACTCTGGTACGTCTGATGGTGTGCTAAAGAGTGAGATGCTTGGGCAGTGGTCAAGCAAGTTTCCGTCCGGAGGCAACCCTTGCAGGTTGAACAGAGCATTGTTGAGGTGTTATGAAGTAGTTTCCTTCTTTATGCGCTAGGTTGACGGCTGCTAAGATGGCGGGGAGAGGAACCAAAAGAAGGAAAAATTGAAATGAAGTGAAAATCGTTATTTCTTTTTTCGTATTCCGTGCTAATTGTGTCTCTATCTCGTAGGGCGTTTTCGCACTCAATAAGCATATAGTGAAGCTCTTCCTCCGTGGTTGGGCGCTAAAGGCACACCAACTGCAGCCCAATCCCAGCTCTGCGCCTTGCGACACGTACGATTATGCCTAGCTGCCTTGCAGTTTCGGTGTCCCGCCCCTATACTGTTAGCGCTTAGTCTGGTCTTTTGATTTGCTCAGCGGGTCTTAAATGCTGGAAAATAGGCAGAAGTCGGAACGGGTTGCCCGTTGGCATAGGATGTGATCCGCCGCAACTTCGATGCTCCCTCGTCCTTTAAAAATGTAGGTCTAACCACCAAATGGCAGAAAATATAGCAAATCTAAAGAAAACACTTCATAAAACTATTAGAGATTTAAGAAAGCGTATAAAATTTACGAATTTTATGACATCTTTGCTAACTTTAGTGTATACCATCTTAAAAACCCTTAGGCGAAAGGCTCCAGATCAATCCCAAGCCCGAGGATATCTAGCTCGGATTCAGTTCCGAAAGTCCCCAATATGCCCTCAAATGACATGTCATCGTTTTCCCATCCACTGAAGTTGATATCTCCAAGTCCGCCTGCCGTGACGTTGTTCTCGTTGGTAGCTTGCACCTGGACCCGTGTGTTTAGCTTCTGTTGTAACGTTCTTATCACACTTGCCGCACTCGCCGCCGTGCCGAAGAACTCCCCCATCCGTTCCAGAACCGTGATGCTTTGAGAAAGAGCAGACTGGGCAATTGATCCAACTGTGCTGTCGGTCTTCGTTGTCAAGAGATAACCAACAAGTGTGATTGCTGCATTCCACTGGCAATTCAATGGCTCGTACCAACCATTTAAAATGTCATACTCCTGATAAACCTGATACAATAGCTGTGTTGTTGCTGCGGCATGCAATACAGAGACTTCAATCACGTTACTCGTCTCGGGCGATGGCGAGAATGTGCCTCCGGCATGTGTCAAAGATTGGCTTATACAGTTCCGTCCGAGGGTTAACATAAGTTCATGATAGAAGAGCTCAAGCATCAAGCGCTGTCGACGTAACCAGATTGGTGCGAAAACCTCAATCTCAATCTCCGATAGGTCTGTAGAAAGAGGCTTTCCATCACCACGTCTGTCCGTCTTTAGAGTTTTAGGGAGAGCTTCAGCCCAATCGCGAATCCTTTCCATCCCAGTAGCATAGTTTGCTACTTGACTACGAGAATTCGCCATATTAGCTACAGCCTTGGATCGGCCGTTCACAGCGACGTCGAAAGCTGTTCGGGCTATCTCCGTGAGCTTTGCTCTCTCTTTGGTATAGCTCAGGTGTGCAACGCCACCAGAAGGGATCATTGGACCACCAGTAGGTAAAAATGGTGCTATCTGTTGAGTTTGGGTTACCCAAGGACGACCCAACCGTATGCAGGATCTTGTTTCGGCCATGACCAGAATACACCATGCCCGTTTGCGTGCCTCTCTTTCTTTGAAGGGCAGGTCGCTTCCTTGAATTTCGATATGCAGTCCCAAGGTATATGCTGTGCGCGTCGCAACACCAAGCATGCTCTGAGCCATATTTTGATAGGACGCATTACCGAGATAAATTGCGGACCACAATTGACACTGGAATGTCTCGAGTGTTGGCCTCTCCAAATCACCAGATATAAGTCTCTGGCAACGCTGATACAGCCAACGGCCTGCAACAGGGGCGTCGCGATTGTTGACCTCTGCCTTACGACCACTTTGACGCGGAATCGACGTAACACCGAACTGCATGCATAGAGCCAAAACAATATCAACAAGGGGAGAGTCTTTTCTGGTATCTCCGATTGCTTGATTCCATAATGAAGCATAATGCGCCTTGAACTCAACTTCATCTAGAAGCTGATAACAACAATGCCACGAGTCCCAGAAGAGATCCAAAAAGAATACCTCTTGGGTTGCAGATAAGTCTCTTCCAGACAAAGTCTTCTCACTCAATCCCTGTGTCAGTGCTGGTTCCCCTAACTCGGCATCGGGAGTACAGATTACGTGTGCCATGGACCTGCTTGCTGAGTTAGGGATCAGGTCTTGGGCGTCCGGAGAGCGTGCCTCAACTGGTAAGCTATGTGCTTTAAGATAAGAGCTGATACAATGAATGAAATAATATGTGGACGACGGGCCGTAGAACTGTGTATTGGCGGCAGATGACGGACTGGTCATTGTGGTGTTCAAGTGAACTCCATCACTGCTGTGTTTGGCCAAGCTTGGAGGCGAACCATTGCACATCAATACGGTTCCATCTTCATTCGGTGGAGTTGGAATATTTGCTCCTCTGAGTTGCCCTTCTAGCACTTCCACTCGCGCTCTTAGTCTGTCAATCTCGCTAATGTTGGAGTCAGCTAAGCAGCAGGAATTTTAAGGGCATTCAACTACATACCTCATAGCTCGCGAGAGATTCCATCCTGGATTCTGTCGAGCTGTGCTGTTGCAATGCAACCCCTTGTTCAGACAATTCTGACATGGATAGTTGGTATCACATTTGACCCGATGAAGTCGGCATGAGTCGCAGGCTCTTGATACTTGGTGTCGCTTTGCTTTGCGTGATGGAGGCGGTGAGCCTGACGCAGAGAAGGCTCCAAACATTTTCCTGCCTTGCTTCAAATTGATATGAAGCTATTCGGAGTAGAATGGAGGGGTCTTCAATGCCTGTCAGCACTAATATCTGTCGAGACAATCGAATCGGAGTTATAGGAAGCTGATTAAAGCCGATCCTGGCAAGAATTGTGGATCCATATCGCTCGCATGGCAAGATGATTGGTGCGATAGGAGATAAGCTTCAAGTCAAGGTCCGAACTCATTACTCACTCATCAATCACTGTACCAGTCAGTATTGGCGAGACGTTGATACGTGTATTCCTCTAGGCTGATTTCTTGACTGTGTCTCTATTCCATATCCGATGCCAGAACTCGCGTTTTAATACACTCCCAGCGCCTTGGCAATCTCCTCAGCCACTCCTTTCGACGAAGCCGGGTTCTGTCCCGTAATGATCTTCCCATCAACCACGACCTTCTCCGCCAGAGGACCTTCCTCAGCCTTTATATATTTCCCACCACTAGCCTCACCCAATCTCTTCTCGAGACTAAAGTCCATATCATCCGTAAACTTGAACATTTCCTCGCCCACGTCGTCAAAACCCGTGACCTGTCTACCCTTCAAGATCAAGTCGCCCGACGCCGTAGTTGCATTCACAAAAGCTGCAGGTCCATGGCAAACAGCTGATATAACCTTATTCTGCGAATGAAAATCGCGAAGGAGATCTTTAGAATGTTGATCGTGTACCAGGTCTACCATCGGACCATGACCACCAGGATAGAAAATGGCGTCGAACTCTGAGGCTCGACCAGCAAGGTCGCTCAATTTAAGTGTATTTTTCCAGACAGCTTCGTGGTTCTCGAGAAAGTCTTTGCAGATAGGATCGTCCTTGAAGAGCTCTACAGATACTGGGTCGAGTGGAGACACGCCGCCCTTAGGAGTCGCGTAAATGAGTTCGGCGCGAGGGCTGAGGACGTGGAATGGGTGAGCAAGTTCGGGCTATCCATGTCAGCAGGAACGTTCAGGTGAGTCTTCTTATATGTCCCTAGGCCTTTATTTGGAATAATGAGGGCGTCTTTACTCACCAGATACCAGCCGATCTGTTTCCCAGTCTTAGGAACCTTATCAGCCGACGTGAGAACTACAAGAATTCTGGGCTTCGTGGTTGCCATCTTGGAGTCGTGCAAGATATGAAGCAAGTTTAAAAGAGAGATGGAAACAAGTAAACTCTTTAGTGATTGCTAAGGATGGTGTGAGATGTGTTCTCTCTGAACTTGAACAAAGTGTTACCTGGGTTTATATAGTAGAATTATCGACATACTTATCAGTGTTTATCGGCGTAGCTCCAAGGAGGAACGGAGTGCTGAGCCTCCGCTTCTGGCTATGTCTATTTTCTGTATGTATGCTGACTGGTCGGTCACCTTCTGTCCGCTCCTCGTGCTGACTCCGTCGCTCCTTCGGGAAATGTGGGTCAAGATCCAACACGGCTGTCACCGTCCTTTGCCAGGCGCGACCTGTTGTTGGCCAATTGTACTAAATTCTGTTCATTTCTGGGACATAAATCTGTAAACCTGGGTATACTGACGATGTTATCTCAAATTGGCCAAGTCCCATTGCGTAACCAAAGGAATCAAGCTTAGTCAATCTCTGGTGAGGTAATGCGTAGATAACGGATCAAGATTGAATGGCGCACAGCAATATCTATCAGTACGACAAATATAATTCGAACTTGGACATCTCTTCAGAGGTCGTTAATTACATAATGGCTAGGGTGCATCGACAGCCCAGTGCTGTCTCGGCTTTCCTGCTGAATCAACGTTCCTGCGATAGGTAAGTTTGAACTTATGACATTTTCTGATCTGCACTAAGATAAGGAGAAACCTCTGTTTCCATTAGACTTCGCACGGTGGAATTCATCATCTTGGAAGATGCGGACCATATGGTTAAAAACTAATACCTTAGGCATAAAGGTTATACGTTAACATCTCACCAGTAACTTGAGTTCAAATAAGCCCAGAACTTCTTCATTCATATATTACATCTAGTTATTAGTATTAAATAGCTAATATAATTTTCTAGCTCTAATTGAGAACTATTAGGCAGAGTAATCTCTTACTAAAGCTAAGGAATTAATAATATATAAAATTACTATAATAGCCACTTTAATAGTAACGTGTTTGATAAGTGAATG